>LAPY01002063.1:24650-36746 GCA_000970635.1 Eragrostis tef | reverse complement strand
CCGGCCGGGCCGCGCACTACAACAGCCTGTAGAAAAGAACTAGAGTTCAAATGATGGTGAGGTTTTGAAAAAAAAAGAAAGAAAGAAAAGAAAACAACTAGAGTTCAAATGATGGTGTCCGTATAGAGGTTTATACTTTGGTATAATTTTTAATGAAAAAAGATGAATCATTTAAGCATTGACAATGTTATACAACCCCTCGCGAAAAAAAGAAGAAGACAATGTTATACAACAATTAGTGTTTTTTTAGAATTTATATTGGCGAGTAAAAAGAACCGAATAGTCTCTAATCTCAAAATCCCAGTAGAACCCAGCAACCGCAGCACCGCCGAGGCCGACCTTAACGCCGCCACTGGGAGGCCCCTCCTGTCCCTCTCTGATCCACCTGCTGGTGCTGAACCCTCCCTTCACTGGCCACCCCACCCGTCTCCTCTTCCGTTCCAGTGGAGTGGAGATCCACCCCATCCATCCGGACACGGGCTGGTTTCCTCTGTTGTTGGTAAGTAATCCTCTAAACCTGGCTTGCTGCAATGGGTTCCTTTTACTTGCTCTAACAGATCTCAATCAGATAAGAATAGCTCACCAGGTAATTTGCCCCGATTTATTCGCCTCTCCACCCTCAACATTTTTGAAATAATAATAATAATAATTAGGCGTTCGTTTGAGCTCTTTCCCCTCTGTTTGGATGAATTTAGCTGGTCTGTGATTTTGTACATGTTTTCATCAGTTCAGTTCATTTTGTTACTAGCTCGTTTATATGCTACTTGTATATTATCTAGCATTTCGTGTCATTCCAAATTCCGAATGAATTTATCTTATCGTGATAAGGATTGTTTTTGAGTTTCTTCGTGATAAGGACTAACCTGTGAGATAACTTCCTGAGAAACTTATGTGCACTCCTTTTGCTTGTCGGACCTACTGCTATTAGTACATGAGATCACTATAATGACTGGGGAACCTTTGTACAATGCAGGTCTTGACACGATGTCAGCATTGACTACGTGCTCCTTGCCGCAGACTGTTGCAACGCGGTTTGCAGGTGAACATTCTCGTCCATAGCTGCTGTATGGTATGGAGATAGTTTAGAAGCTTAGCTGATAAGCAAACAGATGTGTCATGGGATCCGCTAATTATCCATATCCACGTTCCTTTAGTTTTCACATATTCCAAAGTCAGTCTTGTGTTATGCTATCCCGACACTTATTATTAGAATTTTCTTAGAAGATACGGACAATAATAGTTGTTTCTTAGCTGAGACAAAATCGGGCATTTTGTTGCAGGGGCAAGATGGAATGAACAGTTTTTACATATTCGGAGGGTACGAATCAACACCATTTCGTTTACTGGGAAAGTATGTGCTAAAGCAACATTGCGTGCATGGATTCTTTTCCATCAGTGGAATACTTCTTGACTTCGTGTGTGCCTTTGTTTTCTGAAAGTTCCATGATTCAGGAAAACACATGAATATACTGAGAAAAAACATAACATCAGTTTCTGAACTATGTTCACCCTTTTCGTTTAAACGCAAAATTCAGAAGTACAAAGCTGCTGTTGCAAATAGTACACCGTAGTTCGTAGATATGCAGGAATGTATAACTGATAGTTACTACTACAAAGATATGCCGAATATTTGAATCTACATTATCATCGTCCTAAAATCACCATATTCTTATATGAGGAATTGATTTCTTTGTTTAGCGTCAGTGTGTGGTAATCAGTTTGCAAGACTTTCCTTTATCTAGTCATGAGGACTAAAGCAAATTGCATGTTTAGTTCTTTTCCTAGATGAATTCCATGCTCAATATTCTAACAGAAGCAGAATTGAATTGTTGTTGGGAAATCTAAAGTTTGGGAAACTTGGGTCAAGAATGAGACATGTTATTTCAATGCTGGTTTGCAATGTACCAATAACAGAGTAGCATGCACCCATAGACAAGTAACCATGTAGTGTTACTATTCAACTTGTTATAACACTAGCAGGTTATCTTGCCCTCCTGTTGTAAATTGCCAACAGGGGTTTATTATTTTCTCTTGACCGTCAATATACCTATTAACTAGAGATCAAGAACCATATTTCAGACTTGGTAAGACCAAACATCTTTTTGATTTTTGTTTACAGGTTATCCCATTGCCTGAGTGAACGTTTTGACTGACAAGGAAGAAATACATCTCCCTTGTTTTGTTATGATTTATGATATTCCAAGATGACATCCTAACTATTTTTTAAACATGGTCTACTTTTAACAATACTATCCATTTCAGGCTGTAAGATGCTATGCAACACAAACCCAAAACATACAGATGAAATCTTCCACAGCAACTATCCAGCGAGCTGACCCCAAAGGTAGGATCTCTGCCTAGTTGTATGTTTTTTGGTGTGGCGATCTAGTTGTTTACCATACTTACTTAAAGTTATTCTATTTTAGGTGTGCTCATGGATATATATCCATTTGCTTATATGTCTTCTATTAATTTTCAGAGAAGGTGAATGGACCTGAACTTGATGATGGCAGTGGGGGCTTTCCTCCATTCCGTTTTGGTAAAGGCGGAGGCGGAGGTGGTGGCGGCGGAGGGGGCAGCAATTATTTTGGTGGTTTTTTCCTTTTTGCCTGCATTTTGCTTCTGGATTACATCAATGAAATCGAGAGAAACCTGTTTTTACAAAGGCATCAGGCCGGAGATCAAGCAAGCATTGGTCTGGTGTAATAACCATGTTCACTTCAGATACCTTTAGTTGGTAGTATTTGCTGTGAACTCCAGTTTGTTTAATCGTGGATGTGATGATTAATCGTAGAGAATATTGATGTACCGATTTTATGAAGGAATGCACAATAGCAACATGTAACAGTTCA
Organism: Eragrostis tef; assembly: GCA_000970635.1. NCBI lineage: Eukaryota > Viridiplantae > Streptophyta > Magnoliopsida > Poales > Poaceae > Eragrostis > Eragrostis tef. The sequence continues at coordinate 33,894 of LAPY01002063.1, read as the reverse complement.
ATATCAAATAGTTAAAAATATTTAAATAAATAAGCCACAGCACTGTTAGTTAGACTAAGCTGCTTATTCAGAGTGTCGTATGGTACTGATTTATTAGGGAAAACTGTGGCACGCTGGAGCTGTAAAAAGTTGTTGACAAGTAACTGCTTAACTAACTTTTAGAAATTGACAACTCATAGAATTGTTGAAATAGATTCCAGAAATGGTTGTTTTTTTTCAAAATGAGCATCGTTGAAGTTGATTTCAAAGACTGTTACACCGTTTTCAGAAATGTTATGGGGTGTTCGTCAAATAATTATCTAGTAAACGGTCAACATATTATTATCTAGGAAACGTTCACCAGATAAAACCTCTACTCGAAGTTTCATCCCATCAGTTCCATGCCTGCGACAATTAATGTTTCATCCCATCAGTTCCATGGGAAATGTGTGTCGATTCTGAGATACTATTTATTTGCCATCCATAATGTTAGCACGTTTATTTGCTACTCATCTGTGTATCAATTAGAAGTGTGTCAATGTCAAATAAAACTCGTGTCGATTAGCAGCACTAAAAAATAAAGTTGCAAAACAAACACATCTCATAAACATATGGGGCGACAAATCCAGGAACACTTCTTATGGTAGCAGATCATGATTACTTCAGATGTTGCAAAGCATTCAGTCCGTCAGTCGTTTCTTTTAGACAGTATCGCATGCCCATGTAAATTTGGATATTCAGAACTCAAAACCATTCATTTGGTCACAAGTAAAAGAATTAGTCATAAACTAATTCAAGAGCTTGCATAGAAAAACCATGTACGACTTATTAATGAAGTTAATTACATGATCAGCAGGACTTTTGTTGGCTGCTTTTACATCTCACGAATGACTAATGCTACATGGCCGGTCGCCGTTTCCGGCAACAAGAACTATACTAACTATATGTACACATAAATTGGCATTAGTACAAACGCATTTCATGTTGAACTGAAAATACAAACTTTGAGGGAAGCCTACTTCAATTAGTGCACTTGGTCTGATGATACACCATACACCATTCGATGCTAATGATTAGTTGTTTCTGGATTTTCGGGGCCAACTGGGGCATTCATTTTTTCTTCAGCTTTTTCTGGGGGAAGAATGGTACTTGATTCATGATGTCTTTGAGCATCCAGTTCCATCCCTGCCCCCGATGATAATCTTTCTTCTGCTATATCATCAAACAGTCAGCTCAGCAAGGTCAATAAGAAAGAAAAATATTTCATGGCTGAAGCAATACACATTTCACATGCCAAAATAAAGACTTTGAAGCATCGAAGGTGCCATTTAAAATATCAAGGCTGAAACATTGTTTCAAACAAGAAGATGGTGCAAAACATTTGTCAACTAAAAACTCTTCATCATGTGCCAGCATATATTTTTTTTTGTGATGGTCAATAGGAATAATAAACTAATTTTCTTCAAAAGCCCTGAATACAAGAATTCATCTATAATTTGCCCAATGCACTCTAACTTGTCTTGTCCTGAATTCATTGGAGAAAGTTTAAATTTCTATTCATCCTACTGATTTTCCCAATTAATGTGTTTATTTCGGTGTCTACCAAGATCCTAATTTGAAACTAAGTAGTATAGAGGGGCAAATGCACTTGAAATCTATAATGTAAGTAGCCAAATATGTCAAATCAGTATCAATGTTACTGAAGGGTAAATATCTTAGTAAATTCCTCACCATTTACTTGTCCACGTGTGATAATTCTCCGGAGGCAGTTTCCGAACGCTCTCATCACTGCATTTTCTTGTGCAGTGCGTAGCTCTGAAATGTCCTCATCAGGCAATGCCGGTGGAATTGGACTTCTATAATCTGTTCCAAACGTGAGATCTTGCTCATCACACATCAGTGCTTGTGTTCCTGGGGAGGCAGGCCTACAATCCTCTTGGCTATTAGAGAATTGTGATCCGAATTCACCAGTGTTTTGCTGATTTGCAGTGGTCACATTGCCAAGTCCACTTGCAGCTTTCTGGACTTCCTCCTTGTTTGCACCAAAGTTTGCAATATCATTTGTGCAAATTTCTCTATCCATTTCCTTCTCCATTTTGTTACCTGCAAATACAAGAACATTTAGTATGACAACGTTCCACCTTCATTGGGTGCTCAAATCAGACTGTTTTGTCAAGTTTATTTGGTGCCCAAACTCAAACCAAAATGGTATTTAAAATTTGCATCAAAATGATAGTTACCCAATGTATGTCACCTATAAATCTTTATTTGAGTATGGAATAGATCATAAAACTATATATATGTTTCATTATCACTATGGTAGCATCTGAAATCCTCCATCGATGTCAAAAAAGATAAACATTACATTATCAAGCACATAAGGTTCTAGAGGTCCATTTTTTGCTTCAGTTTCTGATCACAATCACAATTAATTGAGTTCCCTGAAATAGCATATTAATGCATACAGGTTGAAAATAGTCCAGCAGGACAGAAAAAGATAGAAATTGTATACCAACTATTGTCGTGAATCCCTCTGTTGCCTTGCTACATACAATCACCAAATGATTTGCTAGGTCGTTTACATCACTAAGATGTATAGTGTTTGCAAGTGGAGACCTAACAAAACAGCATATTTTGTTAGAATGATACACAATGAACATAAGGAGGCATCAAATATTACTACTGCAATATACACTCCTCTGTTCTCCTTTACTTTTCTGGAATTTGGAAACTAAGGATACAATACATACCTTTAACATCACTTTTCGAATAGTATGTTGTGAATTTTTAAAAGAGTATAACGATATGAAAATATTATTAGTGGCAGATTTTTTTTTTGAGGAATGATATTAGAAAAAAACCGCATAACTATTGATTTTATGAATCAAGTTCTAATACGGTTGATGGAAATGCTATCTCACAATGGCATAAACTAAAATGGAAAGGGAAGTATGCCTTAACAGTCCAGATGTTATGTTATTTAAAATGGAAAGAGTGTAAGTTCATTGTTCTTTCATTCTAGGTTCAAACGAACCAACAAAACATATTTTTTACTTACCTATAAACCATTCTAGATTTATTCTGTAAGTTACCAATGCACCCTCGTCCAGTTGATGTAGCATCATGGGAAGCATCTGCATAGTTAGCCTAGAACACAAAAAAACAATTAACTCAGAATTCAGAGATAGCCACACAAAATAAATATCAAAGTAGATGAGCACCATAGTCCATACTGGGCTTTGACACGATCATTCAGAAGATACAAAAGGGTAGTACCAGGTAAACCAATGTGCCACCGAAAACAAGAACTTAATATGGAAGATAATTTGAAGTTGGAAGAACCACATCATGCAAAACATACCTCTTGAAACCGTGCCTGTATCATACTTTCTTCACCGTTAATTCTCTGAGCAGAGGGGCCTTCAGGGGGCCTTTTTTTACGCACTGGTGAAAATCTATACCCTGAAGATCCAATAGCACCATTCAGAGCAACATTAGCTGCTTGTTGAACGTTATTTCGATCACATGAAATATCCCCTTGACGTGCAGCCTGTAGCTCTTCACTTCCTTCAAAGTTCTTGCAATCCATACATCTACAATTCTTGGAGCAAAGGATATTTGCTTGGAAACATTCACAGTACTTCTTTAGACAAAATGACTTCTTGCAGTGACAACCTTTATTATGCTTTGGAAGCGAAGGTGCTGCACCAGCATCATCCTGATAGTCAGTTAAGACCAGCAAGATTTGTTAAGCACATAAATATGAAATACATAAAGAAGTATTTTCCAAATCCATAACGGAAAAGGAGTGCCTATAATAATGCAACAAAAATGAAAATGGAGCGAAAAAAATGGTGCCCAGGTGTGTAATTAAACTAGGTCAGCTCAAGAGACTGAAGAGAATATTAACTCAAAATTAATATAATGTAAAAGTAAAATCTAAGCTACTAGGCATCAGCCCTCAATCATGATGCCATGAAATATGCATGTTGGTCATCTGCACACACTTAGTATAGAATGGGGAATGATTAAATAGATTGATAAGCTTCAGCTATAAGTACGAAAGTACAGGAAAGTGAAACATGATTAAATGAGCAGCAAGGTAAGCACTAGTGCATAAGTCTGGGTTGTCCTTATTCCAGGATTCATTGTAACTTGCAGTATGCTTCATACATTTGTCCAACAAAGCAAGCAGAAGTTAAATGGTATCAATAACACAGAATCAATAACAAAGCAAGCAGAAGTTAACGATTACATGATATAAGACATATATGGATAATGCAAATCATTAGTGCAGAACTAGCACAACGACGTTTTACAGGAAAAACATCAATTATCAACTTCTATGTCACTTTAAAGGCATCTGCTGCAGTTAAACCATTCCATTTGAGAAAAGAATGTACCTTCCGAACACTGACATTATTTGAAATATTTTCAATCTTAGGTTGAAAGGCATTTGGATTGCGTTGCTTTGTATTGTTAATAGCCGCTTGTCTAATCTTTTCATTCTCAAGAGTGTTTCCACAATGTTTACAGTTGCAGCCATCACAATAAACACCTGCTGCAAAACACTCACAGTACCTAAGAAATAAATATCAAGCCAGAGATTGCACCACATCATGTTCTGTTTGATAATAAATACTGCTACAACTTAAGACATGATACAGAAATAAAAATTACCAAAAATTGTAAATATGAACAAATGTAGAAAATCAACACTTCATTGCGCAATACAAAAGCAAAATGATAAGTGGACGAAAGCCAAAATTGCAAATTTTGCTTAAACATGATCCGAAGACCATATATTAATCTTCTAAAATGAACTTTAATGTATCTATGGTCCATTTTTCTCTATCTGTCCTATGATTCTAGACCGAAAGCATTGGCCCAATATAATGGAAGAAACTCTTATGATACAAGAATTTATCATTTTTAACTTCTTCGATAACTTCTTCGAAACCTATTCTTTTTTATCTTTTTGCGAAGAGAACTTCTTCGATGCTAAGTCACATTTTTAAAGATGGAAGTTTTCAATGAAAATGAGCTCAATTGAGTAAACCACCGATACAATACTGACCCTATCTGCATGCTAAAATGATATAATAAGTATTTGCAAATGACATCCAAAAATATTGAGCCTTCAATAACTTTTGGGCATGGTTGAGACAGAGTTTCATGTTCTAAGGCACTTACAACTTCAGACAATGTGAGTTTTTGCAGTTGCAATGCTTCTTTCTCTTTATTGGGGTGCCTTCTTTCATTTCAACCACAGGCTTCCTGAAACACACAAATTGTATATAAGTCATTAGCAACAGAAGCTGTCTGCACTTTGCATATGAGTACTCTGCTTGCTTTTTGTTTCTCCAAGCAAAAAAAAAAATGTACTCACACATGAGCAACAAAATGACTTTCATGAATAACAAGCAACATCATGGAGGTTCCTTCCTATAGAAAATACATAACTAATGCTAGGGTGAACGTCTCCCTGAGATGCACTGGCTACAGGGGGTGGATGTCACCAAGCCAATTAGTTCTGGATTATAACCTCTTACATACTAACTCCCCCCCCCCCCCTCCCCCCCTAGTAGAGTTTTTTCTTAAGTAATACATAATTAGGGCACGTGGATTTCAATGTATACTATATTCATTTTGCGCTCTAAGGCATGTGGAGGAAAAGATTCGTTAACAAAACTCAATTGGCCAGATTGATACCCATACTTCAAAATGAAACCTCACAGAACTAACAAGACATGAACGAATTTGTAGTGTCCATAACATTCCTATAAGCATCTATAGCAGCTCAATTGAGAAATGCTTAATAATGTCAGCAAAAGCAAAACAGACCATTATAATTCCAAACCAATTAATAACCACAGCCTTCCAAAATCACTGAAGTGCCAACTACAGAGTGTAACATCTTAGTATACAGATTAACAGGGCATCCTCTTACATAATCCAATCCCTCAACACAAAACGTTAAACAAGCACTGAACAAAAACAAAATATGTATACACTGAACTGAGCTATGTTCTCGACGCCAAGAAAACAACAAACCGCAAAGTAGAATTTGAATTCTCGAAAGAAATAGTTTGCTCACATGGGCGTGAAGGCCACTGGCCACGGCCGCGTCACCGGCATAACAGGCTGCACCGAGATCGCCGGCTTTGGCTGTTGCTGCTGCGGTGGCGGCGGCGGCGGCTGTGGTGGCGCCCCCGGCTCGGTTGCCGCAGCAGGGGGCGGCGCCGGCGCCGGTGGCTCCATCCCCTGCTGCTTCTCCTGCTCCATCACCACACCAAAGTTCCACCGGCTTAGGTCTCGAAACCAAAATCCCCAGATGGCTTCTCCGATTTACCCACCTAAACCTCTCGTGGAGACCCAAAGTCAAAACTTTCCGCGCCACCGCGCGGAATTGGTGCAGTTTGGATCAGGAAGCCAAGAACTCGAGTTCTTGGTTGGCTCCCAACTCGGGAGAAAGAATAAAAAAAATAAAAAGCGAGGGAAAAGAAGAGCGGCGCTATGAGATGGGGTCGATTCCACGAAGCGGAATTGGAGGCGGAGATGGAGAAGGGTTCCGAGGAGTGGAGTCCGAAGAAATTTGCCCCGCGGGCGGATTTGGGAGGGAGGGAGGTGGGGAGAAGGAGCTGCTGGGCAGCGCAGGAGGTTTGTTTGGTCTCTCCCCCAAATTTTTGAATCTCTAGTATTATATTCTGCTTTACTTTCCTTTTCTGAAACAGCTTTTGAATTTTCCTCCCATGGTAAATCTATTTTTTCAGTACACGGGAAAGATTTGTATATGTAGAAGAACACGGTCTTCACCGAACTTTAAGCAGGGTGAACTTTTTTTCAGAATACTAGTTGGAGGTTTGCTCTCTTCATTCTTAAAAGAAGAAGAACGGAGGGAGTAAATATTATTGGACTAACTATCTGAGCCATCAGTTTGTATTTTTGAGCTCAATTGAGTAAACCACCGATACAATACTGACCCTATCTGCATGCTAAAATGATATAATAAGTATTTGCAAATGACATCCAAAAATATTGAGCCTTCAATAACTTTTGGGCATGGTTGAGACAGAGTTTCATGTTCTAAGGAACTTACAACTTCAGACAATGTGAGTTTTTGCAGTTGCAATGCTTCTTTCTCTTCATTGGGGTGCCATTTTTCATTTCAACCACAGGCTTCCTGAAACACACAAATTGTATATAAGTCATTAGCAACAGAAGCTGTCTGCACTTTGCATATGAATACTCTGCTTGCTTTTTGTTTCTACAAGCAAAAAAAAAAGTACTCACACATGAGCAACAAAATGACTTTCATGAATAACAGGCAACATCATGGAGGTTCCCTCCTATAGAAAATACATAACTAATGCTAGGGTGAACGTCTCCCTGAGATGCACTGGGTACAGGGGGTGGATGTCACCAAGCCAATTAGTATTGGATTATAACCTCTTACATATTAATTATAGGATGGACCTCTCCCCCATAGTCGAGTTTTTTTCTTAAATAATACTCCCTCCGTTCTGTTTTTGTTCTTGTTAAGACAACCAAAGCTAGGCCATTTTGCACTGCAATTCTGGTCTGAAACGACTACAATAAAAAAACAGAGGGAGTACATAATTAGGATGGGCGTACTAACAGTGAGATTTCAGTGTATACTATATTCATTTTGCGCTTTAAGGCATGTGGAGGAAAAGATTCGTTAACAAAACTCAATTGGCCAGATTGATACCCATAGTTCAAAATGACACCTCACAGAACTAACAAGACATGAACGAATTTGTAGTGTCCATAACATTCCTATAAGCATCTATAGCAGTTCAATTGAAAAATGCTTAATAATGTCAGCAAAAGTAAAACAGACCATTATAATTCCAAACCAATTAATAACCACAGCCTTCCAAAATCACTAAAGTGCCAACTACAGAGTGTAACATCTTAGCATACAGATTAACAGGGCATCCTATCCTATTACATAATCCAATCCCTCAACACAAAATGTTAAACAAGCACGAAACAAAAACAAAATATGTATACACTGAACTGAGCTATGTTCTCGACGCCAAGAAAACAACAAACCGCAAAGTAGAATTTGAATTCTCGAAAGAAATAGTTTGCTCACATGGGCGTGAAGGCCACTGGCCACGGCCGCGTCACCGGCATAACAGGCTGCACCGAGATCGCCGGCTTTGGCTGTTGCTGCTGCGGTGGCGGCGGCGGCGGCTGTGGTGGCGCCCCCGGCTCGGTTGCCGCAGCAGGGGGCGGCGCCGGCGCCGGTGGCTCCATCCCCTGCTGCTTCTCCTGCTCCATCACCACACCAAAGTTCCACCGGCTTAGGTCTCGAAACCAAAATCCCCAGATGGCTTCTCCGATTTACCCACCTAAACCTCTCGTGGAGACCCAAAGTCAAAACTTTCCGCGCCACCGCGCGGAATTGGAGCAGTTTGGATCAGGGAGCCAATAACTCGAGTTCTTGGTTGGCTCCCAACTCGGGAGAAAGAATCAAAAAAATAAAAGCGAGGGAAAAGAAGAGCGGCGCTATGAGCGGGGGTCGATTCCACGAAGCGGAATTGGAGGCGGAGATGGAGAAGGGTTCCGAGGAGTGGAGTCCGAAGAAATTTGCCCCGCGGGCGGATTTGGGAGGGAGGGAGGTGGGGAGAAGGAGCTGCTGGGCAGCGCAGGAGGTTTGTTTGGTCTCTCCCCCAAATTTTTGAATCTCTAGTATTATATTCTGCTTTACTTTCCTTTTCTGAAATAGCTTTTGAATTTTCCTCCCATGATAAATTTATTTTTTCAGTATATGGGAAAGATTTGTATATGAAGAAAAACACGGTCTTCACCGAAATTTAAGCCGGGTGAACTTTTTTCAGAATACTAGTTGGAGGTTTACTCTTTTTATCATTAATAAGAAGAAGTTTATTTTACTAACCTCAAATATCTATATAGTCAACTTAATTTCAGAAACAAACTTTTGTCTATTTTACTCTCTTTAACTATTTAGATTTGTTCAATTTACTTCTCATGAAATTTTTCTTTCTTGTATCTCTAGTACACATCATGTTTGAGTGTGAAATTTCGTGAGATTATAGTTTAAAACATACCTTATGTTGGAAAAAAGTTTAAAGATTTTTTAAAATTTTTTTGTACGTAAAAGTGTGCAATACAAAATCGACATATAAGATAAAATAATGTAAAAAATATTTCTAAAAAAAATCTGAAACAATTTTTCTTGCATAGAGGATGATGTCATCTACTGTCGGATAAC
>LAPY01002061.1:76900-87424 GCA_000970635.1 Eragrostis tef | reverse complement strand
GGGGGGGGGGGCCCCCCCCCTCCTGTTGCTTCAAAAAAAAAAGTAATTGACGGATCGGAAACAATCTTGATTGGCAGAGGGCTGAAATCCGGGGGAGGGTGTGCTCTGAAGATCCTAATTACTTGGTCAAATGCAACGCCATCAAGATTCTCTCTAGGCTTTACCCTTTTTTTTTTCAAATCTCAAAGACTACTGGATGCCAAAACATACTAGTGAAAGAAAGGTGCAGTGGAGCATGAATCAATGGATACCGTTCAAATATACATCACACATTATTTGGCTGATTTAAGACATAACTACGGTGAGCATTTGGGATTGCAGGTGGCACAATTATTCTTGCACTCTTCCATCGTCAAGTGACAATACTCTTTTCGGCTTAGGTCCGGGCAGCAATAGCATAGCACGTCAATACTACTGTAGTATCCGCAACGACTAACCGTGCAAAAAACCAGCTTCAGCTTTGTTTCATCCACAGACGTGGAGTTGGCAGCAATAGCGACCGAACTTCCTACGCCTAGCCGTTGGCGACGACCTGCTGTGTTATTTAGAGCTGATAACAGATACTTCTTAGTATGTCATAAAATTTGTGTCAAGGCAAGGCTGAAATATACTTACACGGTACAGGCAATGCTACAACTCCAAGTAGTATAACGAACACAAACATAGTCAGGAGGACACCACCGCTACTGTTCTGCCTCATATTGTTTCGTTGCGATTGACTTGTTCGTGTACAAAGGTTGCGTTCTAACTAAGCAACGAGGAGACTGGCAGTAGGTGTATGAACGTGAGAGCAAGGAGAAGGAACACCTCGATCAGCCCTGTATATATAGATGTAGAGGCCTTCTCAGCATTTTGGCAAAATTAATTTCAAATCGAATGGAAGTAAATAGACGAGATCGCAAAGACGATTACATGCTCCTCCAACGGGCCGCTCACCGCCGTTGCAGAAATAACTCTGGAAAGAAAAGATTACCGCCACAGGTCCTCCAACGGGCCGCTCACTGCATTGAGCCATCCGACGACGACTGATCCATTGTTCGTCGCCGGCGATCTCTGCCGGGGGAGGGACTGATCCAAGGGAAGGAAGGCACTGGAATTGCACGAACAAGACACTGCATGCATGCATGTACTTGATCGAGTTTGAAAAGGAATGGTCAGCAACCGCGTGCATCTCCGCCTTGAACTTCCGCTCCGGCTACGTCAGTCGGCTCCACAGGCACAGCTGCGAGCAGAGGACAACCATGCAATGCAATTGCAACAAAAGCATCCAGCAGGCACGGACGAACATCAAATCCTCCTTTTATTTCCACTCGATAGATATCATTCCTTCGTAACTTAAAATTTAGAATAAGGATGCGTCGATTCATTTCTACCATCCGTGAAATTCCCAGGATTTTTGCTAGCATGTGCCACGGCCAATTTGGGGTCCTTCGTAGGAGAAGGGTGGTCGCTATTTCATTTAGCGACCGCCCCAGGCATCAGTTTCTCCCGTGGGCCGTGGGAGTTTGCCGCGCGTCGCCTCGCTCTGCTCTGGCCTGGGCTATATATTGCCTAATTTGGACTGGCCTATTGATTAGAAGGAACGACGGGCCTTCCCACACTAAAATTTTGGCCCGGTTGGTGCATCGATTCAGGTTGGACTCCATCAGACCAACACTTCCGGCCCAATGACCCCACAGCTCCCGTTCCCTCACCGACTCCCCTCTTCTGCGAGCCGCAGTCCATTCCCAAGTCCCGGGCACGGAAATGGTGGTCTTGGCCGGAAGAGGTGTCGGCGCCCGACGGAGCTAGGGAGAGGTCAGCGCGTTTCTGTGGCGTCGAGGTGGTGGTCGGGTTGCTATTGAGGTGCTGAACTCCCCCCACTCTATCCGCCGATTTATTTGGGGATGGACACATTGTTGAGTCTGTTAATTTGCGTTAGTTTCGCGTCTTTGCTTGCGGGGATTTTGATCAACTGAACCGAGGCTTGTAGATTTTTGTAGCTTCGTGCAGCTCCTGTTCACTCTCTCTACTACTCCAACATGGGTTTCTATTCTGAATCGCATTTTGCCATTTGTTTATGCCGTTGTAGACTTGCAAGTTGTAAGAGGGGAGGAAGGCTCGTAGGGGTAATCGCGCAGTTTAACTGAACATGGACGCTGAAAAGGATTCCCCGATTCCGATCTGTAAGCCCTTTTGCAAAAGTTGATTGCTTTCAGAATAAAAACATGGCAAAAGAACACCCTTTATCTTGCTTTTAGTTGTATGTTCATCTATTTGGGCACTCAAAAGCTAAAGCATAGATGCTCAACTACCAGTCAATGTTGTCTTAAAAGGAAAACAAGATTACTCTGTCTCTAGTAATAAGCATGAAGTGATATGATGCAGGACTCGCAGTTGTTGACGAACCATATGAATGCTGAGCACAGCTAAGTGCCAAATTATATAGGTTGCGAGGCCAACCTAATCCAACTTACTTGCTACAGATATTTCTTATATGCTGAAACTGTCGTTTATGTTGCAAGTAGAAATCTTTAGGCTATGGTAGAACTGTCACTTCTTTCTGAAAATGTTTCAGTGATCTATCAATAGATTGAAGATATTGATTTTATCCTGGGAAAAGTGTTTTCAAATTAACTGTTTTTTAGTGAAAACTAGTCAGTAGTCAAAGTAGGCATACTTTCAAACATGGAGCATGTATCGTAGGATAGTGACATCATGGATTTTTTTTTTCATGAGCAGACAAGTCCCGTCTTCCTTCACATGCTAATGGTTCTCCCTATATTTCCTAAACTACTATCTCAATGGAACTTTTCTGAGCATCTATTCCTCGCTTCCCCTTCAGCTTTGACCATTCCCAATTCATCACCCACTTGTTCCTTCATATACAGGCCATCAACATACCAGAGTGAGGATCAGGAAGGGGTGGCAAGAAGATGCTGAAGAAACTGCTACCTAGGGATGAAAACGGGACGGGAAAATCCCGTCCCGACCGTTACCGTATCACCGTTTTAAGTTGATTTTTCCGACCGTTTTCGGTTTCTGCGGGAAAAAACGGAAACGGAACGAAAACGGGAAAACAGATCCGGAAACGGGATCGGAAACGGGTGGAGTGTTTTCCCGACCGTTTTGTCGGGATCCCGTTTACACCCGGGAATTTCCCGTTTTTATTACCGGATTGTAGTCGTCGGGATAAAGGCCCATTACAATGTACCTAGCCCACTAGCGTGTAGCCCAGCCCACACACCACGCCGGCTAAGTGCTAACCCTAGGCATCGGCAGTCGGCACGCCCCGCACTCGGCATCGGCAGTCGGCCACGCGCACGCGCCCACGCCGCCACGCCCGGACGCGGGACGCCTCTGCCTCTCAGCCGCCGCCTCCGCCTCTCCGGTCTCCGCCGCCCAGCCCACACACCACGTCGTCTCCCGGCCTGCCTAGCCTCCTGCACTGCCCTCGGCGGCTCGGCGCCTCACAGAACTACTGAAGCCGAACCATGGCGCCGCCTGTCGGAAGGAAAGGGAGGCCGTCTCCTTCATCACTCGCTCGCTTGATGTTCGGGGATAAGGCGCCGTCGACTGGGAGAGGGAGATCCAAGGCACAGAGAGCGTCAGCGTCTACATCTACATCGACACCTTCTCGAGGTCGAGGCCGAGGTATATTCACGATATCAATTGTCATAGCAGTAAGATTAGTAGCAGCAGCTTAGTAGATGTAGTCATGATCATGTACAGTCATTGAGTATGGTTTTCAATGTTGTCAGGGTACAAGAGAAAAGCTGCTAGTCGCAACTTCGCATCTGGTGCATCGGGATCATCTGCAACACCTATACCAGAGCGGGTTTCTGTTCCTAGTGACGGCACAAGTGGTGGTGATGGCAGTGGTAGTGGCACACATGTTGGTGAAGAGGAAACTGTACATGCAAATGCAAGTCTAGATGAAGATGTTATTGTTATAGACGAAGATGATGGCAGTCCTGAGAAGAAGAAGCAAAAAAAGTGCACATCTGGTGTATGGGACTACTTCACTAAGAAAAACAAGATTGTGGAGGTTGATGGGAAGCAAGTGGTGCAGGTAGGTATGGAATCTGTTTGTATTTCATATTTCTTGGTTACAACTCAGTATGCTTATTTCATATTTCTTATGTTTTTTCCTCGTATCTTGTAGGTATGAAGCAATTTGCCCAAGTGTTGAAGAGTGGAACATGGCAGTAATGGTTTTCCACTGCTTAAAGAAATTCTTTGAACTCACTAACCTGTTTTCTGGTACCTCTTACCCTACTGCAAATTTATTTTACAAAGGGTTTTGTGAGATAAAGGAATTTCTTGATAAATGGCGTGCTCATGGAGATACTGTCCTTAGAGCAATGGCAGTTGCTATGAGTGCAAAGTTTGAGAAATATTGGAAGAAATCTAGTGTTGCTCTAGCTGTAGCATGCTTCTTTGACCCTAGGTACAAGAAAAGGCTAATAGAATTCTATATGAAAAAGTTCCATGGTGATACGTATCAATTGAAGCTAGATGAGTTTCTTAGTGTCATAAAGAAAATCTATCAGTTCTATGCTACTTCTGCACCTAAACATTCAAAGAGTAATGTAGCCGAAACTAGTGCCACAAATGATATCTCAATGGAAGACAGAGATGAGGAACTTGAGAGTTTTCTGTATGACGCAAATGGCCCTGATCTAGGTGACTTAAATGAGCTGGATAAATACATGGCAGAACCACTTTTGAAATGTCCTAGTGACTCCTTTGACATTCTATCTTGGTGGAGGGGCAAGATTAATGAATACCCTATTCTTGCACAAATTGCTCGAGATGTGTTGGCAATACAAGTATCAACTGTAGCTTCTGAGTCGGCATTTAGTGCTGGTGGCCGTGTCGTTGATCCTTATCGCAGTCGTCTTGATCCGGAAATGGTTGAAGCTTTGATATGCACAAAGGATTGGGTTGCTGCATCTAGAAAAGGTGATATTGATACTAAATTGTTGGTTACAATTTTGCAGTAGATGTCAACAGTTAAACTAATGCTTTTGTTTCTCATTTTAGAGCGTAAGAGTCTTCCAACATTGATAGCTGACCTTGAGGTTCTTGAAGCTATCGCTGATTTGAGGAAAGAGAATGAGGTATTGTGACTTCTCGTGTGCATGGTTTTCACTTTTCGCATCACATTGTCATTAACTCATTTTATTGTATTTACAGGAGGAAGATGGGATGGAATCTCCCGAAGATGTCGAAAGTGATCCTGATGTAATGAATGAGTTTGGAGAGTTATGATGTGTTAGTTATTATGGATTTGTGGTTATGTGAAACTTGGTGTAACCGTGTAATGCTTTGGATGCTTTTGGTGATTTGGTCTGGACACTGGACTAATCTTTGAACTTGAACTATTGTGATGCTCTTTTTATGTGGACATGTGGTATGTGCAGATATGCTAGTATGCTACTGCCTACTCTATATGACTATATGTATTGTGTCATGCATTTGTAGCCTCATGTTTGTCATGCGATAGATCGATATTTCCGATTTAAGTTACCGGTTCCCGACCGTTACCGATGTATTTCCGACCGTTTTATTTCGTTTCCGACATCCCGATTTCTACCGAGCCGTTTCCGTTCCCGAGCTTTCCCGTACCGTTTCCGTACCGACAAAATAAATATGGAAATGGAAATGGTAGAGGTGTTTTCCCGACCGTTTCCGACCGTTTTCATCCCTACTGCTACCAAAAACTAAGAGCAAGAAGAAGAAGGAGGCTGCCTCCTCTTCCCTCCCCACTTTGGATCGGCTCCATGAGGTCTTTCATCCCCTTTGTGCTAGCTCTCTCTTTGTCTTCCCTGTTTGTGAGCTTTTGTTCGTTATGCTTTTGTGAATAGTATTATACTAGCAGTTGGAGCAGTAGGAATATTGGAATTTCTTAGCAATATATAGCCTGGGTTATGGGCTTTGCATCAATGTGCTTTGAAACCTTCTCTTCCAGAAAGAAGATTTGAAGTGAAATATGATCAGTTGTAATATATGAAGAAAGAACTGGCCGGAGCTCAGTTTTATTTAAGTGAATGTTAAATTCAGCCTCCTGAAATGATGATATCTATCCTCGGTTGAATGCTGTAATGTGAACATGTGGGTTTTTGAATTCAATGGATTTCCAGAAGACACAATGGAAGTCCTCTCATTTTTCTAATAGGAAGAAAGGAAACATTAGATATCCTTGGACAAAGCTACCGGTCGGTCTTAGATGTTGACACTAGGTTAGCACGTGTAGAGATTCAGGATCTGGTCAACTGTATTGTCAATCCTAGTCATATTTTGTTCAGTATTTGAAGATTTAAGGACAGGATAAAGTATATCATTTGATGCTGACTCTAGGATGTATCTATTTTTGTGTGCTTTTCTATCAAGGTGATGGTTGCATGCCCCTCAACCTACATCATAAGAAATTGCCAACAAACTAGCAAATTATATCTGCAACACCAAAATAATAACTTGCTACCTAAGATTTACCATTCATGTTGGTGTTTGTGTGTAGACTCTTGAAATGTTGGAGAAGAAAGAGCGCTTTCTTCAGAAAAAGAGTTCTGCAGAAATTGAGAAGGCCAAGAATTATACAAAAGCGAAGAACAAGAATGGTATGCACGATTGTTAAAGTTGCAAATTTGGTTTAATTTCCTATTCATTAAAACTTTTCGAAACCTTTGCCACTGAAAGACTTATAAGGAACACTAATAGTTCGTCCATTTTGTTTTGGTCAAAACTCAACATCGATATTATCTCTTAGCACATAGTATACGCCGTTGAATGTGCAAAGCGATACTTTGACTTTTCTTAAAATTGCGATGCTTTCAGTGTTTGTAACTCTACTTATATGAGAAATATGTTGTCTCTTCCAGCTGCAATTCAGTGTCTGAAGAAAAAGAAGTTGTATGAGACACAAATTGAGCAGCTATCAAATTTTCAATTGCGGGTTCATGACCAGGTAATGGAAGATAAATGTGCATTATATTGATTACACCTTTGACTTTGAGATCTTATGAAAGGTTGCATGAAATCGATCTGACATTATTCTTTTATAGATTATAATGCTCGAAAGTGCAAAGGCAACTACAGACACTGTTGATGCTTTGCGCTCCGGATCGTCTGCTGTCAAAGCTATTCAGCACTCATTGTAAGATTCCATTTCACTCTTCTTTATACTTGTATGGATTATTAGGATGTATGTATAACATCTAAAAGGGCTATCATTTCTACTATTCAGCACTCATTGTCTCAGGGCCTTTTGTTTTCATCCTTGTTTTCTTTGACCTGTGTTTGTCAACTCCTGATGCTTTGCACTTTCATGAATTATATAATAAAATAACAATTACGAATACTTGGATGAACTGGATATTGTAATTCTTCTACAGGAATATCGATGACATTGAAAACGCCATCGAAGAGGCTAACGAACAGACAGAAAATATGAAGCAGATTCAGGAGGCTCTTGCGACGCCGATTGGGGTGTCTGCTGACTTTGATGAGGTACCATTTTCTTACTTTCGTACTAATTAAACGCATGCAAGCTCATATATTAAATCTGAAAGTTTCCAGATGTACACATGGAACTTTTTACATGAAGCTGGAGCTGTTTTTTTTTTATTGACAGAGATAAGCAAATCTCAGTCAACTGATAAGGGAGACACACTCTAATCTAAACTCCAGATAATTCATGCTTATTTGATGGGGTTGTGTGGAGACAAAATTACATGCAGAGCCTATTTTACAAGGGATTTGACTTACTTAATTTATTTATTTTTTGACCAGGATGAGCTTGAAGCGGAGCTGGAAGATCTGGAGGAGGAAGAGCTTGATGAGTTGCCTGAACCCCTGGTGAGGCATTCTAATCCTGTTCAACCATCAGTAGAAGGGACATCCCCTTCTAAACAAGCCAATGACTTGACGGAACTGACCAAGCTTCAGGCAGAGATGGCACTTTAGTTTTAGATTGACATATGAAAAGTTTGGTCCAACCTGTTTGATTATTCATGTGATATTCTGGTGCGTTTGTGTATAACATGTTGTAAATTCTGGGTGTTGAACAAGATCCCTTCCGCCTAGTTTGTAGCCTAGTTGTGCAAGATCAGAGCCCATCATTGTGCTTCGATCATGTAGATTTAGATTTGCATACAACGGCGTAAAACTTTTACCCGGAGGCTGGAATATTTCGCATCAAAATCCTTGTGAAACGAGTTTAGGGTGAGATAATTACCCATGACTAAGGTTTGCGCCATAAAAATGAAGTATTTGCCACTAGTTTCATGCGCGATAGGAAACAAGAATACAGGAAAACTGCCATCAAAATGATGTTGTTGCAAACACAACGACGTGTCAAGGCGGATAATGTTCTCAAGCCCCAACAGAAGCCAGGTGTCCGGTGGAACTCTCTGATTCGCGCCATTTGGTCATCTTACTCTAGATGCATATGACGCAGTCGTATTTGCCGACAGGTCAAACACTGCATATTTATTGGGGCATTTGTATAAACGGTTCACTTTAGAATGCTAAGTACTCCTTTTTTTAACTTTGCAAAATCGGTCATGTTTTTTGAACTTAAAGCTAGAAGGAGGTCCTATTCCGTTATCAGCAACTAACGGTGTTAAATGGTTTGTCAAAAGACCAATATGCGCTTTACAAAATCGGTCTTGTTTTTTTTAAGAATGAATTGCAAATCTGGTTCTGTTTTTGTGGTACGCTTCAAAAAGAATTTTGAAAAATACGTTTATGCCCAAATATAAGTAATTTGCATTTTTGTTTGTTTTTTGACTATAATTGATAAACAACAAGCAACAATCATATGTAATTTTGGACAACCCTTAAACATCACTTACACCAAACAAGCTGCAGTATAGTTTCTAGCAAGCGGGGAGTCCGGCCAGTACACAAGTGCGCGTCCCACCACCAGTGAAAACAATCGCCTATCTCTCTCTCTCTCTCCCGTGACTCTTCACGGTCATCAGGAAATTTCCATCGACCCCCAATTTTCCATCTCCAAACGCTTTCTCTTCCTTCCAATCTCTTTCACAGAAACCACTAATCCCTCGATCTACCTCGTCCTCCATCGATTCTCCAACACAGAAGGTCGCCCGCCGAGCTTTATCGATTCTCCAACATCGATATTGCCTATCTGCTCTGCTTGAGGACGGCCGGCTTGCCTCACTATACGTAGCGTGGCCCAATCAATCGTCCATGAAGGCGGGGCACGGAGGCCACCTTGCCTGCAGCCGCGCCGCCGCGAGATGCTTAGGGTTAGAGTTGGGAGCTGAGAGCACGGGAGAGCGAGAGACGAACGGGAGTGAGAGAGGAGGACCGATTTTGTAAAGTTAAGAAAATGAGATCGAATCTGTAATTGACATCCAAAAGTAGACATGTCCCATATTTATTTATCAAAGAACTAGAACAAAAAGAACTTGACCACTGTCAAATTCCACACCATCGTTTGTCATAGTCGGTTGAAATTGTTTTTCTCTTTGGAACTCTTCCCCTCTTCAATAAAAGAAAAAAAATAGAAATCCTCCATATTCCATCCTGGTTGAATACACGCAGGACACGTGTGTAAAGCTGTGCTCCATTTCAGCCAAGCAAAAATAAAGTTTCAAATAGGAAACTAACAGTAGGAATAGGATACACCCGTTTAAAATATTGCTAGTAAAGATTCATCGCTACGATGGTTTTGGTTTTCAGCACACTTTGCTTTCAAGAATTATGCTCTGACGATGTGGTGTAGGCTTGTAGTATGAACATATTTCCATAGCATATCCTACATCACAATCTCCCTGTTTTTTTTATTGCATAAACTTTGTGGCTAGATGTGGAAACAAAGATGATCGCATAGTACAGCTACATGATTCTGCTGAAAAACTGACATCTATCTGCTTCGATTTGTAACATGCTCAGGTTGGACTGGTGGATTTCTCATACTCTTTGGACACGGAGGTGACACGAATTATTTAAATTTGAACTCGAAAAGAAAAATACTTCAAACACGATTAGTGCCCTAGGCTGTCAAGATGACTCGTGAGGGCATGGCTAATTCTCACTTTAAGACAGGTCCCGTATGTCAGCCAGTAATAAAAACAGTAGAATTTCACTTCGGTGACGGTGACACAGCAAACGCACACACGAACGGAGTTCCTCTTTCCTAGGAGAGAGAGACCAGAGCATTCGTCCCTGCCTCGCCGCCACCACCGTTCTCTCGCTCTCTCCCCTCCTATGGCGCCTGGCCCTACCGCCGCGCACCCTGACACCTAAACCTAGATCCTTTCCCCTCTTACAACAAAACCAAGCACAGAAAAAGCCCACTCCCACAGCACAGTCCCACTCCTCCTGTGTCCGTCCACCTTCTCTGTCTTCATGGAGGCGGGAAGCGGCGGCGGCGGCGGCTGCAGCGCCCGGGCGTTGGCGGCGTGCGTCGTCGGAGGCATCGTGCTGGGCGCCTCGGTGCTCGCGCTTCACCTCGCCGGCCCCGTGGCCGTTCCGTCCCTGCCGCCGGTCGACCCGCACCCGCGGCGGGGCACC
>LAPY01002061.1:64244-75554 GCA_000970635.1 Eragrostis tef | reverse complement strand
CCTCGGCGACGAGCTCATCGTCGGCGTCGTCAGCGACGAGGAGATCAAGGCCAACAAGGGTCCGCCGGTCACGCCGATGCACGAGAGGTACATCCAAACCCTTTAATTTTACCTCATTGTATCCATTTTATCGACCTGTCAATCTTTCATGTGGTATCCAGTGTAATTCTACGACATGGTTATGCGACGCAGGTTACCGGATGAGTAGTCTATAATAGTTTGATCAAATTTTGTCTATGAAAGTAACGTTTTATTCCATATGCATCCAGGATTAAGTCCCAAATTGTGCAGTAATTCAGTAGCTCAGTGTTTCAAACTGCTGGGGAAACTGCTACTGATTGTTGCTTTCCTTGGTCTGGCACAAACTTTGGACAAACTAAGTTTGTGCCACTGCAATTTTTTTTCTTGTATATTTACTATATACGTGATGTATTGAATGTTACTTTTTTGTGTGGGTGGTGGGCATCTATGTTGGTTGCAATCTGATCAGTAGCCGGGAAGGTTAGCTCTGTTCCATTTGGTGATTGTGGTGAAAATATTGGCTGAGAAGCCCCCTCATGCTGAAGACACCAACATAAAGCAATTGGTCCATGATTCTTATGGATCCAAATAAAGTTATTATTTATGAACGGACCACATGCCTTGAAACTAGCATGTTAGGTACTGGCAACTATTTCCTTTAGATTCTTATAAGCAATAACCTGTTTTTTGATCGCCTGAATTGTAATTGCAAGCCCAAAATTTTATCTGCCGACATCTCTTGTGCCGTAGAAATCTTTATTTTCTTAAATAATCGTCACAGCGATGTTTTTCTTGCTGCATCACATATTGTCATGTTTACTGAACTTTCTCTCGGCGTTTAATGCCATCTCTAAATATTCTCTTTCTTTTGCTTGTCTTTTTCTTCCTTCATCAAAGAAACGACAACTCCGCCTATGTTGTCTCAATATAGCCAGTCCCAATACCAGGTAAAGGAGGAGGGGTTATGATAGGCTTGGCGAGCCAGCAACTATATCTATACCTAGCCAATCGTATGCAGATGAAACAACAAAGAAAAGGGGCCTTTGCTTTCTACCCCTGATCTGCATTCTTATTGCGATTTCATACCTCCTTTTTCAACTTTGCGATTTTACCCCTGGTTTGTCAAACTGAAGCTAGAGTTTACCCCTACCGGGGATAAAATCAGGGCAAAAATCACAACCACTGAGGCTAAACTCTGGTTTCAGTTTAAAAAACTAGGACCAAAATCACAAAGTTGAAACAAAAAGGGTAAAGTCACAATAGGAATGCAGACCAGAGGTAGAAACGCAAAATTCCCCAAAGAAAATTGTTGTTTTTGACTTGTTGTATCAAAGAAAGATGAAAAATTGAGTTTTTATTCCAGGAGATTTTGCGCAGACAAAACTGTTTCAAAACACTTCTGCTTACTGTAAAATTTACAAGTTCTTGCAGCAACATCTTCTGCAATCTGTACAAGATGGGAACTTCATGTGGTTTTACATGCTTTTATGGCAGCAGGAATGTCCTGTGAATATGAAATTGGGTAATTCACACATGTTTGTGGTGACAATGAACTAGATTATTGTGTTTGACACTTTCTGCATATGCAAATTGGATGAATAAATTATGCTCATTAAATAATCGGCTTTACGTTCTGTCATTTGTTACACGTGACCTGGCTGTATGGAACTTTAGACCTTTCTTTGGTGTACTTCTGGTTCATTTTCTACATCAGGCAGTATCAGGCATGTTGCTCCCCTGATTCTTATTTGTGTTTCTCATGTTTGATGTTTCCCTTTTTGACAATACAGAATGATAATGGTCGGTGCTGTGAAGTGGGTAGATGATGTCATTCCAGATGCGCCTTATGCCATAACTGAAGAATTCATGTACAAGTTATTCAACGAGTATAACATTGATTACATTATCCATGGTGACGATCCTTGTTTGCTACCGGATGGTACCGATGCATATGCTCTTGCCAAAAAGGCTGGCCGATATAAGCAGATAAAAAGGACCGAGGGAGTGTCGACAACAGACATTGTTGGTAATAATTTTGGTTTAGTATTTCCTTTCCTATTTTTGATGTTGAATTTACTTTGCTAGTTGTCAGAAGTATGAAACAAGGAATATGTAGGTTTGAGTTCCATATTGCAAGTTGCACCTAAGTTTTGATAGAACTTAACAGTGATACTCCAATATTACAATGGAGTGTAGATGTTTTTGTTTCTCCAACGAGTCTACTGTTAAACTTATATGGTGACAAAAGGATTATATACTCATGTAGATCTTATGTTTCATGATGACAGGAAGAATGCTTCTTTGTGTTAGAGAGAGATCATCTTCTGATGCCCACAATCACTCTTCACTACAAAGGCAGTTCAGTAGTGGACATGGCCAGAAAATTGATGATGGTGGATCCGGAAGTGGGACTAGAGTATCTCATTTTCTTCCAACATCTAGGCGAATAGTTCAGTTCTCAAATAGCAGGGTATCACTTCTGAACTTTTGCATGCACTAATACATCACTTCTGGTTTCTTAAACCTCAGCTGACCAACACCTTTGTAAACATACTATATTAGGTGAAAACTGATGGTCAAATTGTTTATTAGAGACCTGATCTTGCCTGAAAAGTAATTTATTCTTCAACAAAGGGCAGCAGGATCTGACCATATCACTGAATTGTCAGAAAGTCCAATACTATTGTTAGATGCACTGTTTGTCGATGATATGGACACTAACATTATATTTACTATAGTATACTTATAGAAACGTGCAGTGCTACAATAATTTACTAGGTAGCACTGAAACTTGGAATATGGCCACTTGTTTTGTCTGTTGACTGTGCTTCTCCAATGCAGGGTCCATGCCCAGATTCTCGGATAGTTTACATCGATGGTGCGTTCGATCTGTTCCATGCTGGACATGTTGAGGTAAATGAGAATCCTTTCCAGATGCCCACCCACCCAGAAAGGGAAAATATTTGCAGATAGTATCTGTCTATGTTGACTGTACTTTCTTTTTCCTCTGTTTTTTACGAGAGAACAAATAGAAATTAATCATCTCCAAAAGAATAGTGATTCATACATTCTTGTATTTATAGTTTCTTCCACGTAGATATTGCGTAGTATGATTGTTACCATCACTCACCCTTTGATTATTCCAAGTTCATTTAGTTATCAATAGGCTTTGTTTAGAGTCAGTGCATTTGTTTCAAAGTATTGCATATCTAATGAACCCTTTAACATAGCATTCACCATATGTACTTGTGTTTACTATGTTTTTCAGTTCTACACGAGGACGACATCGCCCAATCATGAATCTCCATGAGCGGAGTTTAAGTGTCTTGGCATGCCGTTATGTTGATGAGGTGATCATTGGTGCACCATGGGATGTTTCAAAAGACATGGTAAGTTTCTATTACTAACCATATTACCTAATTTTTATATATGATGCATCTGTTTGTAGTTATTCCTTTAACATAACACGCTGAAGACAATAAGAGACGCATTCGTTGTAAGATCTATAACATGGTATTTAGGTTAAGTCATTAAAAAGCCCAAATTGGAAGGGAAGCCTGGGGTAGTGGAAGACTCTTACCAGTTACCACATGTGTCCTGAAGGTCCTGGGTCCGAATCAGCCTCGCCTCCTTGCAAGATAAGCAAGAGAAAAGCTGCCTTGATATTCCCTTCCCGATACCCCACTGTGCGTGGGAGCTTTTAGACTATTTATGCTTGTTAAAAAATCCCAAGTCACACTACTTGATGCACATTAGCATGCTCTTTTCGATGGATTGATACTGATAAATCAAGAGCATGCTAATGTGCATGGAAATCTTGATTTATGAGATCTTGATACTATTTATGCTTGGTCAGTCTATAAATCCATGGAAATCTTGATTTATGTTGGTCACATGATCAAAACAACATTAGTTGCTTGGTCTTTGCACAAGTATTGAAGTATTAAAGTTTGAATTTCTGTAGCAAACAATAGCATCCTTTGTAGCGCCAGTGCACTGGAAAAATGCGGGCTTATGCACCAGATCAATTGTGACCAGGGTCCTCAGTTTTCTTTTTTCCACACTATTTGCTTTGACTCACTGTTTGAAGGTACATGTCGTCTGAAACATATTTGTGAAGGTTGTTAATACTTGATCTCTTCCCCTGGAACAAAGTACATGGCTTGATTCTATCGTACCATGTAACCTTGTGAATGCTACATGCAAATGACCGCCTGCTGTTATTTGTTTATGACTATCGGGCTATGTTTATATGCCCATAGTTATTTAACTCCCTTTTTCTCTGAGCAGATCACCACATTCAATATTTCATTAGTTGTTCATGGAACAATCGCTGAGAACATGGACTTTATGCAGGTAACAAAATTGTATTTTTATCTGAAATATGCAAATATATGACCTTGATAATAATAAGTGTTGCTGATGCACTTGTCAGGATGATTCGAATCCATATGCTGTTCCAATGGCTATGGGCATTTACCATAGGCTGGAGAGCCCTTTGGATATCACTACAAGCACTATTATCAGGAGGATAGTTGCTAACCATGAAGCCTACCAGGTAAACTGGTATTCTGATGATGCATTATCTCTTGAGCGCATGTGTACATTAAATATTTGATGTTTCCTGGGGCCAACTTTTTCCTGTAAAACAATGCTCTGCAACGTGTTCTTAGATTTGGAGTTTGGTGTGTTGTTCATTTGTTCTGGTCCCACTTATCTGGTGTGGTTTGCATTCAATTTGCTGTATTATTTGTGCAGAAGCGGAATGAGAAGAAGGAAGCCAGCGAGAAGAAGTATTACGAGAGTAAAAGCTTTGTGAATGGAGAGTAACTTTTGAGTTGACCTTGCATGAAGATAATTGCTTAGATCTCCTGAGATTCAACTTCCTTCGCAGAGGCAACCCTGGGGTGATCCGCAGTTTTACCTTCTTCTCAGCATCTTTTGATATGTTGCTGATATAGCTTAGGAATTGTTTAGCTTGATGAGTGCAGAGGCTAGATTTGAGGCAGTACTATTAGAAGCATTTCCATCGTTCCCTCACTGTCCCCAACCTATCATCCCCTGTAATATGAGCCTTTTGAGGTTTGTGGTTGCCATCTGAATTCCATATGATCTGTAGTTGCTTTTTGTTTCCTTTTAGAACTTTGTAGTGCAGTATGAATCTATGAATGTTTAGCCTGATTAACTATTTGCTGGTGAGTTCCACTGTAAGTGGCATCTTATCAGTCCTATTTCTCTCAAGTTCTGTTGTGTTGTTGAACTGGGAAATGGACCAACGGATACGTGTGGGTTCGGTGATAGCAACTGTGTTTGATGGTACACCTGGATGAGGTGGGTTGGTGACACGTTGGGATCTGATGATACGATATATGGATCTGCGAGTAACTGAATCTTGACAAAAGGTTGCTGCCACTCTGCTGGGGCTGGATGCTACACGTAGTCACTGAAAGGGATGTGCTACCTGTGATCTCGACCCAAATAATGGTGCTTGATCAGCCAGGCACGAATCTGGGACGAGCTGTTTAGCCTGGTCTATTGCGAGCAACCGTTACTGTATCTGGCCATCGATTTGCCTCCCGGCATTGGGTTGCTTTATTTTGGATTATGACACCTGCCTCCTGCTTTCTGGGTGTCCATAGCATCGCATGAATGTTTGCAGCTGTGATGAAGCAAATGAGTCATGACTTGTGAGCACGCCTGCCTGCGTTGACAAACTCGAATGTTTGTTCTGTTTGGGAAATCATTTGGCTTGGTTCACGGAGGAGATTGAAAGTGTGAGCGGGAAGGTAGGTACTGTTCTGCGGTCATCAGCAGTTTTGAAGCATCCATTTCCTCTTTTTAAAATTGTTCTCCGCCTTTCCCTCACTATACACGTCCCCACAAGCTTTAGATTTCCATGTTCAGTGGTCGACCAGTACGATAGTATGCTGTGTGCACGACATGGTATGAAGTTGTTCATGTAACGAATCCAGCTTTCAAAATTTTTGGAAACTACTGTTCTCACTTGCTACTATCACCATTTACATTGTTCTTCGGTACTTTTCCAAAATTTTGTCATCTTTGCAGTCAGGGACCTTATGCCGTCCGAAGAAGCTCGATGTGGATCGTAATTAATGGACCGCAAGAGCGAAAATAGTGTCGTTTTCATGCGGGACAGGTTGATGGTGGCGACGAGGTGTGGGACAAGGCGAAGATCCAGGCTGCGCTGCATCTTCCAACGACCGCCTCTGACGCGCGATTCCATCACATGGTGGTCACTGCATCATATATCCACGTCTTCTGTCTGTCACCTTCCTTTTGTTCCATTTCCTTCATCTTCATGGGGGCCTCAAATCCTCGATTAATTGCTCATGTCTAGTCCGTTTCAATTACCTGCTGCAACTTGTATAGCAGCCTTTCTATTCTATCGGCATGGATCCTGCACGAGCATATCACTTGTTTGTGGCTGCTGCTGCTCCTGTGCGGCTGTGCATCTTCATTTTATAGACAAATGTAATATTATATTAGAGATATTTCGATAAACGACCCTACAATGGATCAAAGGCTCACTCGATGGATCGATCCTGGCATGTGCTCTGCTTATATGTAGGACTGAACACGTAGTACTGAAACAAAAAATAAAAATAAAAATAAATAGAGAGCAGGTCAGCTTTGTCCTATAGCTGAGCGTGCACCTTGAAAAATAACTAAGAAAATGCAAAAGCCTCCAGTGAAAGAGCTTTTGGCGTTAACCAACAAACTCATCGTTAACTATGATATCATCAGCCTGCTAACCAGTAATTAACGTATCCCAAGAGGTCTGAAAACTTGAAACCATGTGCGTGCCACGCTAGTTCATGCTTGCAGGCGTAAATACATAATCGTTGCTTCATCGCTCCAGGACAAGCACTTTGCACGTACCATGCCCATCGTTGCACTACAAGTTGACATTTAGCACTGTAGGCATCCACCTAGGGATGACTAGTTTTTATCTGCCGATAAACTTCGCTAAAAGCCACGAGAGATTCCAAGGGTTGTTATCTCCTGTTCGTCTCGAGACAAATCATCAACCGTGCGCTGTTCTCATGAATGTTCATTATCAAAATGACAGCTCTTCTTTAGCTGAAAGCTTGCATGCTGATTTGACCTGCTGACAGGGTAATTTAATTGAACAAATACGTGGAGGCTAAACGATCAGAACCATGCACGTTCTACCCTTAACTGTCACTGTGGTGCAGCCATGCATTTCTTTACCGACCCTGCCATCCCCTGCTCCTTTCCTATCACGCTTGCTCCCCAACTAACTTTCTCTTGCAACTGTTGTAGGAGCAATGCAGCATCATTGCCGTTCATTAAGATGGCATTAGTTTTGTAACCTCAACATGGATGTAAAGCAATAACAAAACAACTAGAGTGGCAAGTGCCTTGACTAGAAGTTAAGCAGAGACCATACCAAGTCCTTTCATCAGTTTTCCTATTATATACCAGCAGGAGTACTCTTCGACAAAATCTGATTAATTAATTAATCACTTGAGATCGATCAGGTAGTTAGGGGCCTAGGAGTATTTTGCTTGCACATCGACGTGATACTGTGTAGTGTTTGCTAATTCCAAGGTAGAAGATCTCCTCCTTTCCTTTCCATGGGTATGCACATGCAGATGATGCCGGAGCTCTGTGGGCTGGTTGCCCCCCATCATGCAGATTCACAGGCACTAGCTTTTGCCACTTGTCTGCTTGGCTTAGTGGTGTGCTCATTTGATGGACCAGTCCTTAGAGCGTCCCCAAAGGTGAAGATAGCTAAGAGCTAGTTGCTAACTCTTAGAAGGGAATAATGTATTGTGGGCTCCATATTTCACTCTCTATACTTTGCTAAGAGCTAGCTCTTGAGGAAGAGCTGGCTGCCTTCTCTCACCTCTTTTTCTCTAATAAAAAATTCTAAAAGCTAGCTTAAAGATAGCCTTTGGGGAAGCTCTTAACTGCAGTGCTGCCTGCTGGTAATTAGCGCGGCAAGCAGACTGGGGCAGCTACGCAGGAGCCACCCGTGCGCAATTGCACATGCATCTCATATATGATTTGCATGGGCAAATCACCAACACCCACCATCTTATCGTTTTCTGTCTGTGGTCCTTGCACTTCTTCAATTCTCAATCCAGGGCATGCTCTGCTCTTTTTGCTTTCCATTATTTCTTTCCACCCTGCTTCTTTCCTCATTATAGACTGAATTGTTATTTTTAACACAAATCTTAAGCTGAATATTGTAGTTATGCTCTGATTACGATGAAAACTAGGGATGGAATGGAAGTCTGGCTCAAGAACATTACAACAATTGCACTCGGCCTACCAGAGTGAAAGGTCCCCATAGCTAGCTTGAGAGCATCGCTTGAGCGCATCGTATGTCATTGTGAGCATAAATCCCTTTCCATTTCTGTTGCAGACAAGCAACTAAGTAGTTGTAACTTCACATCATGGCCCAACAGCATTGTATCACAAAAAAGGGAGACATGGAAACCAAAATCGTTTCTCTTGTATACCGAAAGGATCTGAAAAGACAACATAGCTGTCCCACAACAAAGCTCACTGAGGAGGTCGTCCCTATAACGATTTAATCCGAAGAAATGGATGTGCTACACAAAAAACACAGTATAACTATATTTGAAGGTAATGGTAGGGATTAGTTTCTAGACAAAGCCATAAATAAAGAGACTCCAATAAGTTCTTCGAAATACCTCTTCTTTTTTGTTCCAGTTAATCCATAAGCACTGTCAATTAGCTTGTCGAACAAATAATAACTCAGCAAAAGGCATCTTGGATGGTGGTGGTCGTCCTCTTGCTCATGGTTTTGTAGTACCTTCCTATACTACTGGTAGCAAACACAACTTTTTGAAAAATACAAAAAATCAACTATGTATCTACAATCTATTGAACCGTTGTCCACTGATAAAGTCTATTTCAAAATTCGCAGTGGACCCTACATATATGAAAAAAATGATCATTATGATATAAGGTGATAAACATGATAATATGTATATTTATCGGCTAAAACTTTGAGTTCTTGTTTGATCAGAATAATTAGGTAAAATTTAGTAGCTATTCACCCTGTTCGCCTGGCTGTTTTGCAGCAGCTACAGTGTTTCAATTATTTCTTCTGCATCCGCTACAGTGTTCACAATTATTTTTCTGCAGCTGCATCTGTCGGTGTTATGAAACCGGCCGACGAGTAAATTTGTTAGATCGACGCTTGACAATCTTTTTCGATGGGGTTTGAGAGATGGATTATACTGGTTCAGGCCAAGAATGCCCTACGTCCAGTTCGGGAGAGCTCGTGTTTCTTGTCTGTAGAGGGGAGCTACAAACGATGGCGAGGGAGGAGTCTTGTTCCAGGCCTCTGAGTGTGTGTGTGTGTGAGTTTCAGTCTCTCGGGCTCTTTTTTCTTGTGTGCACGTGGTTCCCCTTTTATAGATCAAGGGATGAACCCGCTTACAGGTGGAGACGGGAGTTCAAGCTTGTGAGCAGGGCGGCCACGCGTCGCTCTGCGCATGTCGAGTCCGCCTCGGAAGCTCCGGTCGTGCGGCGTCCTGTCAGCACAGTCGCCGGACCGGGAACCAATGCCTTCTTCCTTACTGTAGCGGCCGTCTTGCCGTCAGTTTGGTCTCCGTTCCTGTTTCACGCCATCATGATCTTTGCGGTAATGATGATGTATCCGCCCCGTTGTTACGCTCGAGATGTCAGGCGGCGCCTCGGGACGGGACGGGGGACGCTGTGCAGGTCGTGTCGTGCTCCTGTAGATTGGCAGGTTGAGTTAAGGCCACCCAACTGCCTGTCGTAAAGTCCTGTTCGTCTCGAAAAACGGGGAGGCTTCTCTGTGAAGCAATCCGCCCTGGGGTCGGGCAAGGCAGAGATCGTGGACCCCGCCCGACTCGGGGTCGGGCGAGGCGCAGATCATGGGCCCCGCCTGACTCGGGGTCGGGCGAGGCGGAGATTGTGGATCCCACTCTTGTGGGCCTTATATGCCCAAGTCAAGGCTTGTCAATCGGTTTTATTTGGGTTAAGTATCCTGGATTTGGATACCTTAACTTAGCTATCCGATAGCATCCTACCGAACAGGCTGATTATATCTTCCTAATGTCCTATTAGGAAGGTTTTTTATATACCTAACTAAAAAAAATATTTCAGCATCGTTTCATATCCCCTAATAACTCCGCGTCACGTGTCTCACTCTTCTTCTTCTTCTTGCGTGTGGCACCTCTCTCGTCGGAAAATCTTGTAACCTTTGCTCACTCTGAACATTCTAGTTACTTCGCTTACTTTTGTCATCTTGATAGCCTTTAATGGTTTTTAATCAAAACCGTAAACTTGACCCGCTCTTTTGTAAAGATTTCTACAGAAGAAAATTAATGACCGACAATTGCAAATCTGGTACTTGAAAATCAATAAAGCTAGACCACTAAAAACGCTACCGCCAAGTGAAATGCTGCACTTTTAGGAGCCCCGCCTCTCTCCTCCACCCTGCCGTACCATTGACACAATCTCTCTCACTCTCACGCTCCTCATCACAGCTCATCCAGGGTCACAAACTCTAACGGCTGAGGCGTTGCTGGTGCTCCTGCTTTGCCCGCCTGCCAAGTTGCCTTGTTCCTCGCACACGCGCTTCTCACAGGAAGCAAGCATACATCTTTGCTCCCCTCACCAAAGAGGAAACGCACACAGCTCCAGCCGTCGTCAATCTCGTCTCGTCTCGGAGAAAGAGGCCGTCGTGCGGACTGCGCATGGCATGAAGCAGCCTGCCAAGAATGAGAGCCTGGGCTGCCCCTGGTACAAGTAGAAGAGCCCCACACACCGCACCGCAAGGAAGAGGAGGAGGAGGATTAGGGGATGGGCAACTGCGGGACGAGAGAGGAGAATGCCGTCGTTCCTGCGCACGCGCAAGGTGATTCTTTCCTTCTTGGTCTTCCTGTTGATGTGCCTTCGGTTCCTCGGATATCTTGGTACTCTGGGGATCGGCCCGTCGGTGGTTGTTGGGATCCCCGTTGGGCGCTTCGAATTGCATCAAAATTAAATCGTGGTGGGTTATTATTTCTCGTTTCCTGGGATCTCGAGGTCGGTTGGCTTGGTGAGAATTGCCAAAAGCACGATCTTTGCTTCTATTGTGATGGTTTGTGCTGTACAGGTTTATTCAGATTGGTGTGTTTAGTTGCAAAGTTTGATTTTGGCTGGGACCCCATTCCAAATCGGCATTGTAGAAACAAGGTTTTGATTAAAATCTCTTACCAAATTCTCTCGAAATGTTTGGTCGTATAACTTCGTATAATG
>LAPY01002061.1:13702-25698 GCA_000970635.1 Eragrostis tef | reverse complement strand
CTTCGCCGGCGAGCTGCTACTCATGGACGGCCATGGCGCGCCACTTCTGGCCCTCCGCCCACAGGTGATTACTTGGCTCTGATTAATTGAGTTATTAGGAATGCTTAATTAATATCCCATCATGGAGATTATTATAGCAGAAAATCCTCCATAATCTTGCAAATCCCGAGAACTAGCTAGAAATGCATAACGTTTCTTGTTAGGTGACAAAGATATCTGCTGGGTTTCCAGTTACTTCCTTCAGATCATGCAACGCGCAAATGAATCAATCCATCGAACCTTCAGTGTGGTCTGCACTGCAGTATGGCAATCTAAGTCTGAATCTTTGTCTGGCAAAATGATTCACCAAATCTGACATTTACAAATGTTTGGCCTTTTAGTGACTCAGATTCTTAGATTATTTGATATCTCTGCAGGATTTAAGAAAAATAATAATATACACGAGGAGCAAAACATATAGAGCAATAGAAACACGAGTATGCAGGTCCAAATGCATGCAAACGAAGTGCTTTGTTTTCCCCGTACACATTAGTTGTCAAAAATACAAGGACAGCATCAGTAGTATCTCCCTGGTTAATTTTTCTTCGCCTGCCAGTTTTGACCAAGCAAGCAACTTTGCAACTACCAATGTGACATTAACAATGTCACCTCCTCCATGACAGATTCTAAGCATGCGCGACCAATGGAATTGCTACACGGCATCAGAAGAAGCCGGTGACAAGGGCTCCAGACGGCAACAGCTCTTCTCGATGAGGAAATGCTCTGTGGTACAACAAAGCGGTGACGAAGCAGAAGTTCACATGTGCACAACAACAGCACCATCGTCAGATCATAATTCCGAGAAAGTTCCGAGCTTTCGCGTACAAGGCAGCTTCTGGAGGAGAAGCTGCAAGATCCGGAATGGCGATGGCGAGGAGGTGGCTCGGATAACCCGGAAAAAGGCCGGAGTAGCGGCGGAGTCGGTGACACTAGGTGACGACGTGTTCAGCCTGACCGTCATGCCAAACGCTGATTGTCCAATGATCATGGCTTTCGTCGTTGTTTTGGACCGGATCTGCCAGAAACCATACACACCACTGATGTGTTCTTCGTAGTGTTGATGCCTACATGGTGCTGATGCCCTGTTTGAATCCCAACAGTTAGATGTTGCAAGTGATGATCACTGAAACTAAAAACTAGAAGGGCAATGAGGCGCTGAGGCCGCAAGTCAAGGACAGTACAGATAGGGGGTTGTGCCTGCTAACTGCAGTTTTTCTGTTGACCGGAGCCAAAATGCAATTTGTTCTGACATTTAATCAACAAATGCACATTTTCAGAATCTAGCTGAAATTTAACATTGCAATTCATACTGCAATTAGCACTGCGCAATAGCAAAGAGTGAGACATACTTTAGGCAGCTGTATTGCCTGTCCTAATTGCAACTTGCATTGTCAGCTACTTTCTCATGTGCTTTCCGCGAACCTACTTGTTACCAGCTCTGCTATGAGCTGCTGGCCGTTTTCTTGTAGGGAAGTATCATCTTAAACTTAATGGTTTACACCTAGTTGCAACTTGCAGATTAAGAAGTATGCATGAAAAGGACAATGAAAACGACGAAAACGACCATTACAAGTTTGTTCGGTCCTAAAAGAGGAATATGTAACAGAACAGATTCAAGATCTGTAAGTGACCTCAGCTATATCTGGCGGTACACTGAAGGAAAACAAGAGAGCTCATCCTATGGCTCTCCATCCTTACTGTATCAATGAAAATGCACATTTCTAGAAACACCATCAGAGAGGCAAAAGAGAAAATGACCAATATTTGTCGATTCCTAGTCTGAAGAAACTTCAGCTATATTTTGTACTACTACTACAAAGCATGAAAAAAACACCATCGGTGCTCACTTTACTTCGCGCCTACTGATATGCTACGATCTGCTGTCCTCGTCAAAGGAGAAAAGATTCACAAGATATTCGAGTAGATCATATCGTACTCAGTGCATGAGAGATTTCTATCTGCATCACAAATATCAGAAGAATCGAGAACAAGGACAACGTCAAGGGAATATTACTACAACTCATCAGTTGTCCTGTATTCATCGATTCTCTCATGCTTTAGCTGCTCTTGCCATGTCGGCTGTATTTTTATTTATTTTTTAAAGACCAGCTCGGCTGTATTTTTTATGACTGCACAAATTAAGCAAACAAACATGGTGATGTGCTCCAACAAATATTACACGAAATGGGAAGGATGATTAGCACAAAGTTTGACGGCAAAAGAAACAAAACGTTAGCTCACCTGAAAAAGGAATCAGCAACTTGCTAGAAACAAGGTACGATCGAAATTTCGTCATGTATTACCAGCATATTCTAGACTTGCAGCGATTCTTCAGAAACAAGTTGAACCGTACCTGAGACGTTTTTTTTTTCCTGAAGGAATGACGTAGAGGGATTGAAACTGTTGCGCCGTACATCCGTACGTATGACTTTGTTGTGAGCACTGAAATCAACGAGAGACGAGGAAAGGATCAAAGGAAGGAATGACGTGAAGATGGTTCTGATTTTGGGTGACTTGAGAGCAGAGATGGGAGAGCACAGTCGTGCCGACCAAGCGCCGGCCGAACGTACACTGGTTGCACGCCGCCTCCGAGATCGATGACGTCCTAGTCTCTTTCTTCTTCGGCGGACGACAGCAACGGCTACCAGACGGCAAGATGGCGTCGCCGCCGCAGTTTGTGTAGTAGTATCCTTGGTGGGCCTTGGGCTCGGACCAGATCTTTGGCATGCTGGAACAGAGTTAGGCCCAGTGTGTGGGCGTCTGAAATGTAATTTTTTTTGTGCCTCGTATCTATCTATCTATCTATTATTATCTTAGTATTTGAAGAGAAAAAGGAGCCACCACGTTCGCTCTCAACGCCACGAAATTACCACGTTAATCGGAAAAAAGAGAAGGTATGAGCCGTTAGATTTTATGAACATCTAACGGTCTAGATTAACCAAAGCTCTAGAGTCCATGCCAACTACAATTGTAAAAGGAGCAAAATGTGCATGTCCGGTTGGAAGAAAAAAACTCAACACGAATAGATGGATTTTCTAATTCTATTCAATCACCGCCTCCT
Source organism: Eragrostis tef (assembly GCA_000970635.1). Taxonomy (NCBI): domain Eukaryota; kingdom Viridiplantae; phylum Streptophyta; class Magnoliopsida; order Poales; family Poaceae; genus Eragrostis; species Eragrostis tef. Next base: position 22,598 of record LAPY01002061.1, on the reverse strand, counting down.
TCCTGATTCTATTCAATCAACTCCTCTCCCGATTCTGTTCTATTTTTCCTCTTCCCACATTGATTTTTTATGGAAATTAAACGCTCCAGATTAAAGGAAATAGACTATGTTCATTAGATATACGGACCTGAAGATATAAATTTTTACGTATGAGCTCTGTCAGCTTGGGAGTCCGTCCTTTAATACCAAGAAAACATCCATCGGATTCTCTGATTACACGCAAACATGATGACGGCATAAATGCCATTGCCACCGCAAGAGCGCAAACCAACGGCCACCGGCGAGAATCACGCAGTCGGGAAGTTGATGCCATGGAGGCATGCAACGTTGATTCGTCGGAAGATCGAAGAATAAACAGACTGCGCAAAAAACCCGTTCTGAGTTCCATCCAACTTAATTTGATATCTTCACGTTCCTAAAGTGCTTCGGGCTCCTCCATCAGCAACCAGGTGGATCAAGGATTGAAAAAGTCTGCCGCATGCATGGCACAATCCTACATTGATGCATGCGTGATGTTGGTCTGTCTGTTGTTTGGGATCCCTGGATTATAGCAAACAAGTAGCGGCGTGCATACTTGATGAAAAAGAGAAATCAGACTACGTCAATTTAGAAACGTTTGATTCATCGATAATCTTGGCTTGACTTCGTTCCAATCAACGGGTCAATCTACAAAAGGTGGAGGCTTGGTAGCCTTGGTGGGAGCTGACGAGCAGTCTCAGGGGCATAGCACCGGGAGAAGCAACATGTACGATATTTGCAAGGGAAGCTATAGGAAGAGCATCGCAATTCGCATAGCAGTCGGCCAGTCGCTGGGTGGGGAGCAAAACTGCCAAGCTATGGCCTATGGGCTTGCCGTGGTGGCATAAGAAGTGGAGGCGATATTGCCACGTTGGCCCAGAAGTGTCACCTATCTAAGCAAGAGAGAATTCCCTAAAAAAAAAATCTAAGCAAGAGAGAAAGAACGGAGATGGCACTAATTGGAAGAAGAGTAGATGGATTTGGTGGCAGCACTCCGATGTTGGCTGAAACTGAAAGAACAGAAGATGAAGAAAGGTTGCAAGTATGCAGGTTATGATGGTCAGACTTCAGAGCCTCGGAGGCAGGGAGGCATTCAACAACAATCAGAATTTCTATTTGCAAACAAAAAAACTTATGGGAAAAGAAAAGAAAAAAATAGTGTAGAATTTGTATGCAACAATTGTTCAATTTTGTTTTTATACGTTATTGTGGTCATTAGTAATATAACATCATATAGGAGTTTTGTTGGAGCTCAATCGACATTACGTTTGGGGTTAATTAGATATAGAGAAATGATTCAAAGATTGCAGAGAAAAAGAGATCAGATTAATGTAGAACTGGGTGGTCGATTTGGGAATAGAAAGGAAAGGAATCAGGAGAAGACCGAAAATGTTGATGCCTTGCATTACTCCTCATTTCGTACCACTGATGGGTCTTTTTGCTGGCCATGTCAACAGTTCTCGATCGAGCTTGACCATGCCTACACCCAAAAAGAGCGGACAAAAGATTTGTTGTTGTGTTACACGAGGCCATGGCGTCAGGTAACCAAGTGCAAGGTGCAACTTGCATTTGGTAAATTTGGGACCCCATACGGAATCGGATAAAGAGCTGGCTTCACAAATCACATGCGTCTTTAGCGCCCAGCGGACACGGCCTAAGGAGATAAAAAATCAGGAGGTTCCTCTCGGTGCTGAAGCTGAAATATCTATCCATGTTTAACTTGATGCATTTCAAATATTCATCAATATGATCATAGGCAAGCCTTTAAACAATGAGCATCATATGTCAAATATTTGATGTAATAGATGAAAACAAATCTAGCCGCGCAAACTGCACGGGCCACCTTGCTAGTTGCATTTATTGGGAAAAAAGTTCAAAGAGTATAAATTAGCTCAGCGGAAAAGGATAAAGAAAAAGAAGGCAAGGGTCAGTTCGATCTTTTGCGTCTATATATATCGTATATTATTTTTGGAGAAAGAATCATTTTCCTTGGAGTCGTTCTCGGGTGCATTTTATCGAGCATGCAAGATAGGCATCCACCGGTTCAACAAGCATCTGTCTGCGTACGCCACGAAAATAAATTCTGAAAGCCACAGGCTTGTGCGCGCGCGCTTTCAGACGCCAGCTCCCTCACGCCAATCCCACTCCTCCAGCTTTCGTTCCATTTCACCACAGGATCGAGTTCTTCCCAAACCAGAGCAGCAGCAGCAGCATCGACAACATGGGCAGCCGGATACACCCTTCCAACGCCGGCCGTGCTCGCCGCGCGGCGCCGGCGCCGGCGGCAGATCGACCGGCGGTGTACACGGTTTGGAAGAGGTCCAGCATGGGGTTCCAGGGCACCGACGGCTTCTGCGTCTACGACGCCGACGGCAGCCTGGCGTTTCGGCCGACGGCAGATCGACCTGCGGTGTACACGGTGTGGAAGAGGTCCAGCATGGGCTTCCAGGGCACCGACGGCTTCTGCGTCTACGACGCCGACGGCAGCCTGGCGTTCCGCGTCGACAACTACTCGCGGCGGCGGAAGCTCTCCGCCGGCGAGCTGCTGCTCATGGACGGACAAGGCACCCCGCTCCTATCCCTCAGGCCACAGGTGAGCTTTTTACTTATTCTTTTGATGCTTAACTACACCATGCACGTGTAAAGATCCATGGACATTTCCTGAACCTTGAAGGTTCATTAGTCTCTATTTTTCCTTTGATTAAAGATCTGAAATCTTATTTACACGTGGACCAACACACGTCATCCATTGATCGTGCTCACTAGTTTCTTGGCTTTCTCATGAAGTTGCAGCGGGTAGATCTTTGAGACGAAATGCATTAATTTAATCTGTACCCCAATTTTGTTAGTGGAAAAGTTTAATTACCACTCTTTTTCAATTCAAAGATTTTTTGACTTATGAAAGATTTAGGCCACTGAGTAGGACAAATGCTAGGAAAATCGAGTTACCTACAAAAACAAACAAACAAAATATTCTGACGTCGCATGTTGGGTACCTTACTCTAATAAAAGCCTTTTATTTGCAACTTGGTTTTACTGCAAAGAAAAACCAGAGACACCTAAGTTGGTTTTTACTGCTCTTTTGCCATTAGTTTTTGATCGTGCAAAACCAGAGACTCTGATCAGACTAAAGAACTGTATTTTTCTTTCCCCATTGGAACAGCTCCTTAGCCTGCACGACCGATGGAACTGCTACACTGCGACGACCGAAGAAAGCCTCTGTGGCAAGAAGCAGTCTTCCGCGCCCCAACTCGTCTTCACAATGCACAGGAGCTCCGCGCTGCAAAGCAGCAGCGATCAAGCAGAGGTCCACATGGGAGCAGCTACAACAAGTTCGGCTTCGTCAAGCCTTAGCTGCAAACACCCAGCTCCTGCTCCCAGCTTCCAAATCGAGGGCTGCTTCTCGAGAAGAAACTGCAAGATCCATGGAAGCGACGGCAGGGAGGCGGCACGGATCTCGAGGAAGAAGGCCGGCGTGGCGTCAAGGCCGGTCACGATGCTTGGAGACGACGTGTTCAGCCTCGTTGTCCGGCCAGGAGTTGACGCCGCGGCGATCATGGCTGTGGTGGTTATCTTGGATAGGATCTGTCGAAAACCGTACACGCCCATGGTGTGTTCTTCACAGTAGCGGTAGTTGACTGGCCTGTGGTGACTGGTAAGTGTAAAAAGTAATAGTAGCAGTAGCAGAGAAGGACTCGTAACCCGTTTTGTGAGGCTGCAATGGCCGCTCGAATTTGACTTTCAGGATGTGAATTTAGTTTATGGGAACATGCAACTTGCCAATGAGGCACTGAAATCCTGATCTCCCTGATACGGCATAGTACTACTTATTCCAATGAAATGGTAGTAATAGCCTCGCCCGCACAGAATGACCACTCGTTGGCAGTACCCAACTTGCCAAGAACATCATGACATGCACTTTCAGGTTACCTCGTACAGCGGCAATATCTTCAGATGACTGTAAATTAAGACAGACTTATCTCCCAGCGGGGTATCATGTGTCCCGGCTGCTTCCTACACCATAATGAAATGACAAGTGGGCTCTTCACATGAGACCAAAAAAGAAACTGTAATAGTGCATCTGTATTTCAGGTTCGACAAGCGCATGGATAGACAGATGCCTCATGGTAGTAGAGAATTGATAGAGAGCAAAGATTCTTGTCTTATAAGCACAAACATAATCGACAGTCGGCACAAGGAATAAAACTTCAGCTCACAATAACAGAACCGGATGCAGAGCTTTCATTTCGATTATCGAATATATCCATTCGCCATAGTAGCACATGAAAGTTTCAGTTTACTATAGTACGTATCAGTTATGTGACTTTCGGATTTTCAGACTCCATCACACATTTAAGACACAGTTTACCGGTGAAAGATTTAATAATGTGAACAGGTCCCTCTACATAAAATTGTTCGAGAAGTAGCATGATTACAGAACAACACGTTGCATTTGATTGAGCAGTTACAAGAATCTGACGCAGATAATTCTACAGCTCCTCGTCCTCGTCGTCATCAGAGACCTCCACTTCCCTTGTCGCGTAGCCTTGGTCCTTGTACTGCTTGATGATCCTTTCCCGTTCTTCACGATCAGCCTTTTGCTGAGCGACATAGCTGTCTTGCATATCGCTGAGAAGCCAAAACTCCTAACGGACGGGTTTGTAGGGTGGGGGAGGCGGGTGCTTCTCCAAGTACTCCACGTACTCCTTGCCCATCCTCACCGTCACCTTCTTCCTCCGCCTCTTCGTCGTCGCCGCCCGTTTGAACGCCGACCCGGCGTGCGCCACCGACAGCTTGGCATGCTTGTTCGTCGTCTTCATCGATCCCACCATGTCTTTGTTCTCGTCGATCTTGGGCACCTTCATGGCCGAACGGGCACACGTCTCAATCGACATCGCTCCGGTCCCAAGCAGGCTCTTCTAGGTCTGGAGGATTGCGAGTTTTGCGGCGGCTCCCCAAGCTCTAGACCAACTTGCCAAGAACATCATGACATGCACTTTCAGGTTACCTGGTACAGCGGCAATATCTTCAGATGACTGTAAATTAAGACAGACTTATCTCCCTGCGAGGTATCATATGTGTCCCGGCTGCTTAATTCCTACACCATAATGAAACGACAAGTGGGCTGTTCACATGAGACCAAAAAAGAAACTCTAATAGTGCATCCGTATTTCAGGTTCAACAAGCGCATGGACAGACAGATGCCTCAAGGTAGTAGAAAATTGATAGAGAGCAAATGCCATTGTCGGCAAAGATTCTTGTCTTATAAGCACAAACATAATCGACAGTCGGCACAAGGAATAAAACTTCAGCTCACAATAACAGAACCGGATGCAGAGCTTTCATTTCGATTATCGAATATATCCATTCGCCATAGTAGCACATGAAAGTTTCAGTTTACTATAGTACGTATCAGTTATGTGACTTTCGGATTTTCAGACTCCATCACACATTTAAGACACAGTTTACCGGTGAAAGATTTAATAATGTGAACAGGTCCCTCTACATAAAATTGTTCGAGAAGTAGCATGATTACAGAACAACACGTTGCATTTGATTGAGCAGTTACAAGAATCTGACGCAGATAATTCTACAGCTCCTCGTCCTCGTCGTCATCAGAGACCTCCACTTCCCTTGTCGCGTAGCCTTGGTCCTTGTACTGCTTGATGATCCTTTCCCGTTCTTCACGATCAGCCTTTTGCTGAGCGACATAGCTGTCTTGCATATCGCTGAGAAGCCAAAACTCCTAACGGACGGGTTTGTAGGGTGGGGGAGGCGGGTGCTTCTCCAAGTACTCCACGTACTCCTTGCCCATCCTCACCGTCACCTTCTTCCTCCGCCTCTTCGTCGTCGCCGCCCGTTTGAACGCCGACCCGGCGTGCGCCACCGACAGCTTGGCATGCTTGTTCGTCGTCTTCATCGATCCCACCATGTCTTTGTTCTCGTCGATCTTGGGCACCTTCATGGCCGAACGGGCACACGTCTCAATCGACATCGCTCCGGTCCCAAGCAGGCTCTTCTAGGTCTGGAGGATTGCGAGTTTTGCGGCGGCTCCCCAAGCTCTAGATCACGATTGCCACGACCGACCGAGGAACAGGGGATGAGGGGCCCCCTTAATACTGTGCTCCCTCTGGAAACCGATTCCGAAGCGGGATTCCACAAACAATCCGGTTCGAAATTAACCTTTTTTGTGCGGCTGCAAAGGCCACTCGAAACTGATCTTCAGCTTCAGGACGTGAATTTAGGTAGGAACCTGCCCTTGCTGGTAGGCACTCAAAGTCCTCATCTCCATCTGATACGGCATATACTAGTTCCAATAGCCTCGCCGGCACTAAAATGACCACTTGTTGGAACTGCCAACTTGCCAAGAACATCAAGACATTCACTTGTAGGTTAACTGGTACAGCGGCAGTGTCTTCAGATAACTGGAAATACTGCATAAATAAAAGGATGCTTGGACTTACATCCAGCATACAAATGGCTAATTCTCTACAGCAGAAGTCTACAAAATACTGAGAGGGACAATGCAAACACATCCAGCATACAAATGGCTATGGAAGAGTAATTGCCAACCGAAGCACAAGGTCTTCTTCTGGCTGCTGTTAAGGGATCGACTAAATGTAAGGGGGTTACTACGAAGAAAACATATGCATTTGGAGGATTACACCTGTGAGCTTTGCATCTGGCAAAAGGAAGAAACTTTGAGACATCTCTTTGTTAAGTGCAACTTTGCTAAAGCATGCTGGCAATCTATCGGTATTAACATACCTCAGAACCTGAGAGTGAAACATGTCATCAAATGGCTAAGAAGAAGGATAGTACTGCCTTTCTATATGGACATAATCATCATCATGTGCTGGAGTATCTGGACTACAAGAAATTGCTGGATTTTCAATAATATTGACCCAACAATCCAGAACTGCAAGAGAACCTTTTTCAAAGAAATGAAACTTGTCCAGATCAGGGCCAAGAAAAGACATCAAGAAAAAATAGAGCAATGGATAGATGCTTGGAATCATTCCTAGTTTCCTTTTTTTGTTCTAGTCTTATAGCATCTTTTTGTAGTTTCTCTTGTTCTTTGTATTTTTGGTACTATTTTATTTATATATTATATTCTGTAGGGGCTTGCCCCTCCAGTTCATTCATTCAAAAAAAAAAAAGAAACACTGCATACCAACTAGTATCTCCCTGCCAGGTATCATGTCCCAGTTGCCTCCCACGTCATAATGAAACGGCACTAGCGAAATTGGCAACCTGTGCATTTTCATAGATATATGCAAAGACCTCTACAAACGTGGTGCGTGCAGAAGAAGCTGCTGTACACCGTCTCAAGGAGCTGCTGCAAAGCTTCTCGCGCGCCACAGGTTTGAGCATCAACTACTCAAAAAGCACGCTTGTCCCCATGCACATCTCTGACGATGAAGTTGAGCACTATGTCAGCATTCTTGGCTGCAGTCAAAGGACCTTTCCACAGACTTACCTCGGCCTCTCTCTTTCAAATGTCAAACTGAACCTTTCTGAATTTGCCCCGATCATTGCGAGTGCTGACCGCTACCTGTCCGGCTGGTGGGCGAGCCTGCTAAATCACCAAGGTCGGCTCATTCTGGTGAACTCCGTCATTGACAGCCTGCCGGTTTATGGCATGGGCGCGCTACTGGTGCCGCAGGGCGTCGTGGACGCCTACGACGCACGAAGGCGTGCTTTTCTCTGGTCCGGTGAAGAAACAGTATCAGGCGCTCAATGCCTTGTAAGTTGGGAACGTGCTTGTCTACCTAAGAAAGATGGAGGTCTTGGCGTTCGTGATCTCAGCCTCCAAAACGAAACTCCTCCACCGAGTGCACGACACCACGGACTCAGCATGGGCTCGATGGATCGAGGCGGAATTTGGTGGTCCTCTTGACGCTCCAGAAAAGAATGAAGCTGGCACACATTGGGCGATGATGCGCCGACTACTTCCAAACTACAGGCTCCTTACCACCGTCGAAATCGGAAATGGTCGCACCACCTCATTCTGGCATGATTGCTGGCTCTCTGTCGGCCCTCTTGCTGAAGCGCTGCCAGCCTTGTTCACACATGCTCGCGCCCGGAAACCTCAGTGAAAAATGTGATGTCTTCTGCACTGCACCTAGCTTTTGTTCCTCGGCTATCTACAGCGGCTACCGAGGAGTTCTCCAAGCTGTCCGAACTGCTTGCTGACATTGCTCTAACAGATCAACCTGATGTGAGAGTGTGTCTTGGGAAGATAAAGCTCACCGTCTCAGCTCATCTATTATATACAAATCAGTAGTTTCCAATGGAGCTGGATGTGAGTACTACAAATACATCTGGGAAAATTGTGCACCATCGAGAGTCAAGTTCTTTGGATGGCTACTCGTGCAGAATAGAATTCAGACAAAGGAAAACTTGTTGAAGAAGCACTGTGTAGACTCTGATCTCTGTGAGCTGTGTGGCACACAAGTGGAAACTGCATCGCACCTCATTGCTGGTTTTTGGCAACGTATTGGAATTGATCTCTCTGAAGAAGCAGTTTCTAGCTTGTGGCAAGTTCGGTCCCCCAACACCGTGCCGGCTGCCCACTTCAATGCCTTCCTCCTTCTTTGCTGTTGGCGGCTGTGGAACCACCGTCATGATGTCGTCTTCTGTTCCATGCCTCTGTGCTATGCTCGGCTTTTCGCTAAATGTCGTGAAGATGCGGAGCTCTGGTCTTGTAGATTGCCGCAAGCTGATCGGCATGTTGCCCAAGCTTGGGCCTCGATGTTCCCTTCCCAACCCCCTCTGTACCCAACTCAAACGACATGTAACATCTTGCTCATGTATGGACCTTTGAAAATGAAATGAAAAGGTGGGATGCTCCCCCCTCCCCCCCCCCCCCCCTTCC
>LAPY01002060.1:72864-83785 GCA_000970635.1 Eragrostis tef | reverse complement strand
TTTTAAGTATGTTTGCCTGCCTTTTATTGGTATGCACGAAATCAGCTTTCCAAAATACCAGATTAGGTTGCCATAATTGGCTACAAATTTCATTTGTTCTGAGACAAAATTTAAACGCTTCGATACCATTTGTCGTGGGATGGAGGGAGTACCATGCACGACCAAGCCCCTCCAGTGGATACAGGAAGGACCTGAGTCCTCTATAATTTTCTTCATGAATAGTTCATACAAAGATATAACTTCCCTAAACGGTTTAGAAACTATCGTCTAATGTATATGTATATTTTCATAAATAAGGAAGTAATCGTGTGAATATCTGGCAGGTACCGGATCCTCCTGAACAATATTGGGCAGTACATAAATACAATCTCTCTGTTGTATGTACTTTCCTTGTACTCTAATCATATTTAGTGTTATAAATAGAACAACCCTGTGGGTTCTACACGCCAAAACTGCATATAGACCTCTAAACAAGCTAACAGACGCGGAAAAAAAAAATCAGTACCATGTACACGACCAAGCCGCTTTCCTTGTTCAAGAGTCATCCGGAGGCGGCATCATCGCCGCCGCAGCCAGAGGGCCCGATCTGCTCCGGCTACCTCATCCTGAAGGAGCAAGACGACGATGTTCAGCACGGCGAGACGGGTTGCTGGGGCGTGCGCCGCGAGACGCCCGTGCTGGAACTCCCGTTCCCGCAGAACCGCGTGCTCACGGTGCGGTACGTGCAGGACTACGGCGACGGCGGCGTCACCTACGCCCAAGACGTCGTGTTCGTGCCTGTCCCCGGCCAGCCGCCCGCGTCCAACAGGTACTACGCCGTCATCGCCACCGGTAAGCACAAGGGCCTCGTCGAGGCGTGCTCCCACGAGGAGGACATGGCCACGCGGTGCTTCTTCCGGTGCATCAAGGACGTGAAGCCGCGGCCGTTCGACCCGGCCGACGTCTACCAGCAGATGGAGATCGTTCAGAAACGGCCGGGACTGTTCACGGCGAGGGCCGTCGCCCCCGACGGCTTCCCGTGCTTTCTTTTCCGCAGGAAGTACTGGCATGTGTACGAGTCCAAGGTCAAGATCAACCTCGGCCTCGGCGAGGCCCGGGGCCTCGATGCCGAGCTCCGGTCAAGTTTTCTTGACGCCGTCCCTGTGACGACAACGATTGCCGTCGTCGGGAGATGGTACTGTCCTTTCTACCTCATCAGGGAAGACGGCGTCGCGCCACCGGAGCAGATGGACCGCAGCGTGTTCTACGAGGTGGTGCTCGAGCAGCGCTGGGAGCAGATGGAAAAGGTGGCCACCAAGCGGAAGCGGGCATGGATCGGTGGGAGCGTCGAAGCGGAGCAGGAAGTGGAGACCTCGTGGCACGGCGATGGGTATGTTTATTTCAGGACGCCGGAGGGACAGAGGTTAAGGGTATGCATGTGTTTGTGGATGAGGATGCGATTTGTAGAGCTCAGGAGTGGGTGGGTCGACGAGGAGGGCGATGCCAGGAAAGTCTCCGGCGTGTCGGTGCTGGTGGAGAGTTTTGTGCTGAAGCGGATGAATGGCAGCGTGGCTGCGGCATTCGACTTCTTTCATCTCAACAAAATCAGAACGGAGGAGACGTGAGACAGCCCATACCCTGTGATTTCAGGTTAAATGTTTCAGCTAAGCGCTCTGCTCTGCTAGTGCAGAGCATGCGCATCAATAAAAAGGTTTTCTGCGTCCTGTCTGGTGTGCGTGAGATTGCAAAATGTATCGGTGTCTCCGGACTCTCTGTATATCTTAAGCAGCTCATATTTTGAAGGTTATTTGTGCAAATCAAATATTTTCTTGCATAATGTGTGTCAAATACATTATAGATTTACGATAACCATCAAGAAATGTTGCCACACCCATTACAGATTTGCGATAACCACCAAGAACTGCTGGCCATGGAAGCCTTCCAGTTCCACAGATATACGTTACAAGGCGTGCGCCGTCGCGTCTAGTGTGTGATCGTTGTGCATTGTTATGCAACCGACATTTCAACGTAATAATATCCGACATTTCATCTTTTTATATATGAACACTAACTACGAAACCACATTCACGGGTTCAAATTGTCTTGTTTATATATGCAATCATGATGTTTTATAGATTTGAGATAGCTTCTTGTGAAATCATGTCCAAAAAAATTCAAAAAATCAAATTTGTTTCGTCGAAATTTCATGTTTATTGGTGACCTTCGAAATATTTTTCCTAGATCTCAAGTATATATATTTCACAGGGATGCACTTTGCCTCCATTTATGGCAGTTACTATTAACCAGCATATATAGAAAAGAAGTTTTGACATAGAAGGAAATATAGACTTACAGAGTTCGGAAGCTGATAAGGTCGTGGAGTAGAAGCGTAAAGGACTAGTATACGACTGTACGAGTCGGAGACATGCCATGTTTAATGTATGGTAAACTCTACTTTCTGGCGTCCGCGCGTTAACGCTCCGGCACGGCGCGCGCGCGAGCCGCGCGATCTTCATCCAACGACGCGGAGCGTGGGTTTGATTCGATGCGGCGTGTCAGGTCCGTTCGGTGGAATCCGATTGGTGGGACCCGCGCGCAGCTCCTGTTTTATTTGTTTCCCTACTCGTGGGTCCACTGGTCAGAAACCGAAGCTGAGGGGGCTATTTGAATTTCGATCGTCGTGCCGGGCTTTTCGAGTCCCTCATTTCGTCGCCTCCTCCTCTCTCTCTAGTTTCTCTCTCTCTCTCTCTGTCCCCTCCTCATCGGCGTCGTTGTCGCCGGCAAATCCGCATCAAACGTTGATAGAGGCTTACCATCTCAGGTATGTACGTGTTTTCATTGCGTGTTCTTTTTTTGTTCGTTTATTTGTACGTTTACCATACCAGGCCACATGCTATGGAGCATTCCTTAATGTAAACTGAAATATGCTACATTTTTTCTGCTACTTTAACAGTCTTTTTCTGCCATGCTGTTATTTATTTTTTACTAATCAGCTTGCAAGCATTTTATCAGTATGACCGCAAGTAGTTTTATATGTTCCTTGTAGGTTATTTTAAGAATGCAAGCAAGCATTTTCTATGGCTCCCATTTTTTTTGTACTTAACAGACTACCTGTGATGCTGCTATCTATTTTTTGCACTCCAGTAGTGATAGAACCATATTAAAAACTGCTGGAAGTCATACATGTGGATATGCAGTCAACTTGTTTCTGCTTGCAAGCATTTTATTAGTGTCACCGCAGGTAGTTTTCCATCTTGCATGTAGGTTATTTAAGATTGCAAGCAAGCATTTTTATTGCTCACATTTTTCTGAGGCTCATTTTCTAAATGTATATCTATGCAGGATAAAGTGAAGTTAACTGAAGCTTTTGGGCGAGCTTTCAATGGGTTTCAACAAGTTATGGGGGACCTATTGCAATCAGTGTCTGAGGTTCTAGCATCATCTGCAACAACTCAAAAATCAGCTGAAAGGCGAGGACTCCGTACTGAAGACAGTGAAGATGAGGATGAGTTCAGCGATCGTGTATCGGAAGAAGAGGAAGAAGACGACATGTCTATGTCTCAAGATGACGAAGACTCTTATCAAGAGGAGGAAGACTCTTATCAGGAGGCTGACAGTGATGAGTTCATTGAACAGGATCTGCAAGGACAGCAAGACTGAAGTTGATCCATTTGTGGCCAAGCAAGATGATGTTTGTGTGCAGCAGCCACAACACGCTGAAGTTATCGGGCGGCAAGGATTGCAACCGGAAGATGCTGCTGCTGCTGTTCAGGATGAAGTGCAGCTAGCAAATACTTCTGTGCACGTAGCAAATCCAGCTGAAGGTGTTGAGCAGCATCCAACGTCTCCTGCCCCCCAGCAACAAGATGATGCCAACATTTGCACAAACATTCCAGTTTCTACCCCTGTACCTCCACGTGACCTATCAACTGGTAGAAGGAAGGTAATATCAAGGAAAAGTAGGTGGGCTCGGCTTAGACTGCCTGGAAACGAAGAAATTGTCAACCTAGTCACACCTGAGTGTTTGCCAGCGCACTCGCTTCTCAACTTCGAGGCAAGTTAACGCCCCAATATCGCCCAGTTTATCCTCTTCCCTTCTTTTCTAATTCCGTGCTAGGGTTTAGATTTGCCCGGCTTTTTGCTTCGAATCAGTTCAAGCCTTTTGATTCGTGTAGATCAGCGGTATTGATGTTCATTTGTGGTGTCAGGGCTAGAGGGCGAGTCGGTGATTCCACGATTTTGCTCCAAGAGGATCGAGGTGCTCCTTCCGTGTAATTGCAGGCGCGTTCATCTCTTATTCCACGACATATTCTCCGTGTCGCTCCTATGTTTAGGTGCAAAATCGACATAGAGCTAGGGTTTCCACCCTGTGTTTGTAACATGGAGCTAGGTTTTGTTGGATTTCCTACCCTTTCTGAGTTGCAAAATGTAGAGATTGGTTGGATTTGGTAGCCTGTATTATTGGTCCTGCCCATTATTTTTTTAGGCATTTTTAGTTCCGCTGAACCTGAACTGTATTTGTGTTAGATTAGGCTTCAATGTGTTATTTGCTTACTAGTTACTACATTGTAGTCTGCTGGTAATATAAACTGTACTGCAATGCTTCAATGGTGTGTCTAGATTGTTAGTTAATCATTTGAGCGTTTTCATGATGCATTGTCTTATTACTTACAAAATGTAGTACAATATGGTCTTTTTTCCATGACTGTATTGGTAGTTTTTTCATATGTTTATGCGCTGCATATGCTGTTTTCATAGCCCTTTGTTGTGTAACCTTGGTAGTCAGTTAATACTGTGGATAAAATTTCTTGGAAATCATGAGCTCCTTCAGATTGTATGCTTTCACCATTAGTAGACCCTCCAACGGTTCTATTGTGTTTCCTCGAGTGATAGTCTTATATCTGCAACCGTAGGCAGCTCATTAACAATGCCACTAGAACCTCCACCTACTGCTTCTGTAACTTGAGTACAAAAAGTAGGATTCATGTCTTCATCAGGTGGTGGAACATATAAATATTGTTGGCATTTTTTCCATTTTATTTGTTGTGCAGACTTTTTGCTTACTGATATCTAACTTGGAAGTCTAGATGGTTGCATCCAGTAGCATATTACAACACAGTCATGTTTATATGACCTTTTTTTGTATTTTACTTTGATATCTTTTTCGACGGATACATTGTGCACACTTTTATGCTTACTCATATCTAACTGGTAGCCTAGATGGTTTCACCAGTTGCGAAATACACACATCAATTGTTTCACATGCTTTAGTTATATTTTACTGTCATTTTTTGACCAATACATGTGGCACTTTTTTATATGCCATATAGTAATATTAGTCATGTATCAAAGCATTTTATATACACAGTTGCAATATCAGTTATATTGTATTACTTTTGACACAATATTATTTTTCTGTTTTTTTTAGATCATGGCTAAGGAGAAGAATACAGACTTGCCTTCCACGTCACGAAGGAATAAGCATCAAGGAAAGGTGGATATGCAATTACATTTGTTGATTTAACTTGTGCATTAGATAGATATACACTGTTTGTTCAAATTTACGGGTACTTAATTATGTTTTGTTTTATTGTTCATGTATTCAGTACAGTACAAGGGTTACGAAGGACAAGATTGCAAAGAAGTCTTTGAAAAAGATAAAGAACACTGGGGTATGTAATTCTCCCCTTTTTATGCTGTTAGATATGTTTTTTTCTTTTATTACTAGGTATTTCTCTGTTACATAGTACTTATTAAAATAACTCCTTCATTTTTTTTCCTGTGACATAGGGTGCAAGGAATAGAGCATCGCCTGCAAGGCTTGTCAAGCTTTATCCTGTCATGTCGAAGGATCAAAAGAAGAAGATAAAGGATGCCGGATTTGGAGGTCTGCTTGACATTAAATGTGATTATATGCCAGCAGACCTCACCCAATGGCTCCTTACGGAGTGCTTTGATGCCAAGAAATGTGAGCTATTCCTACCTGGCAGGGGCATAATTAATGTCACATCCGAGGCTGCTGTTCATATGACTGGACTGCCAAATCCAAGCAATGGCGCTGCAGTTAAGTATGATTTGGACGTGGTTGCCATTGACTTCATTCACAAGAAGTATCAAGTAGAAGATGGTGTTGCTCCAAGGATTACGCCATTCATCAATAAGTTGGTGGAAAACAAAGAATGTGATGATGATTACCTTCGTACCTGGTTGATTGTTGCTATATGCACATTTATTTGCCCTACAACTGGTCTAGGGATCAGCCCAAGGTGTTACCCTTCTGTGGTTGATGTTTCGGCTGCCAAGGATTTGAAGTGGGCTGATTTCTTAGTGGATCAGCTTAGAATATCTGGAAGTAAGATGAATAAGCGGAATTCTGTCAAGGGCTGCGTATTCTTTCTCATGGTATGTAACTTTGTCTCATATGCGAAGCAAAATAATGTGTTCTTATATTCTGCAAACTTATATTTACCACCCTTTTTTGTGACATCTACAGCTGTTGTACTTGGATTCTTTGGATCATGGCCTTGAAATTTCTGATTGTGAACCAAGGATTGGTGCATGGAACACTAAATTGATGGAGAAGGTTGTAGAAATGGATAGAAAAGATGATGGCTCTTTTGGAAGGCTAAAAGTAAGTAACTCATACAAACTTCTTGATTCAAATCTGAGTTGCTAATTTGCACCATCATGGAATTCTAAATCTTTCTTTTTTGTCGTGTCCTGCTATTATTCTCAGCTCAAGCAAACAAAATACACTGTTATTGATACTGCAAACGGAGGTTTTTTTTGCTGATATTGAACAATTTGTATCATCAAACGTTGATAGAGGCTTACCATCTCAGGTATGTACGTGTTTTCATTGCGTGTTCTTTTTTTGTTCGTTTATTTGTACGTTTACCATACCAGGCCACATGCTATGGAGCATTCCTTAATGTAAACTGAAATATGCTACATTTTTTCTGCTACTTTAACAGTCTTTTTCTGCCATGCTGTTATTTATTTTTTACTAATCAGCTTGCAAGCATTTTATCAGTATGACCGCAAGTAGTTTTATATGTTCCTTGTAGGTTATTTTAAGAATGCAAGCAAGCATTTTCTATGGCTCCCATTTTTTTTGTACTTAACAGACTACCTGTGATGCTGCTATCTATTTTTTGCACTCCAGTAGTGATAGAACCATATTAAAAACTGCTGGAAGTCATACATGTGGATATGCAGTCAACTTGTTTCTGCTTGCAAGCATTTTATTAGTGTCACCGCAGGTAGTTTTCCATCTTGCATGTAGGTTATTTAAGATTGCAAGCAAGCATTTTTATTGCTCACATTTTTCTGAGGCTCATTTTCTAAATGTATATCTATGCAGGATAAAGTGAAGTTAACTGAAGCTTTTGGGCGAGCTTTCAATGGGTTTCAACAAGTTATGGGGGACCTATTGCAATCAGTGTCTGAGGTTCTAGCATCATCTGCAACAACTCAAAAATCAGCTGAAAGGCGAGGACTCCGTACTGAAGACAGTGAAGATGAGGATGAGTTCAGCGATCGTGTATCGGAAGAAGAGGAAGAAGACGACATGTCTATGTCTCAAGATGACGAAGACTCTTATCAAGAGGAGGAAGACTCTTATCAGGAGGCTGACAGTGATGAGTTCATTGAACAGGATCTGCAAGGACAGCAAGACTGAAGTTGATCCATTTGTGGCCAAGCAAGATGATGTTTGTGTGCAGCAGCCACAACACGCTGAAGTTATCGGGCGGCAAGGATTGCAACCGGAAGATGCTGCTGCTGCTGTTCAGGATGAAGTGCAGCTAGCAAATACTTCTGTGCACGTAGCAAATCCAGCTGAAGGTGTTGAGCAGCATCCAACGTCTCCTGCCCCCCAGCAACAAGATGATGCCAACATTTGCACAAACATTCCAGTTTCTACCCCTGTACCTCCACGTGACCTATCAACTGGTAGAAGGAAGGTAATATCAAGGAAAAGTAGGTGGGCTCGGCTTAGACTGCCTGGAAACGAAGAAATTGTCAACCTAGTCACACCTGAGTGTTTGCCAGGAAAGAGTGATACCCCTTTGCCTGAAGAAAATGTTGTCCACAACATACCAAGCACTGACGATGAATGCATTGAAGCCATGAGGCCACCTAAACACAAATCCTTTTCAGCAGAGCAATCAACATCCAAGCAAAGTTTCAGTCCCAAGAAGAGAATACCGCCAGGTGACATGGCAGGTGAGGGATCAAGTAAACAGGGTTTGGGAACAACAACCTCTTGGAACTTTGAGGCTCCGCAATCATTCGACATATTAGGATTTGCTGAGCAACAAATTTCAAAAGGCCAACCTCAGGATTCCAACCGAGAGCAACCATATTGGCTTGATGATAGCTTCCTTGATAACATGTCTTCGGATGAGTACCAGAAGCTCGAAGATGATGCATACAGGCTGATAGGAAAAAGAAAGGTAATTTTGGCACTACGTTTTTCAAATAACAAGGTCGTTTTATTTAATGCATAATCATTATTTTTCCATTAAGACTAAGCAATTATTTTTGTTTTATTTCATGAAACTCAAATGAAACTACTCAGGGTGTTGTTTAGGATGGTGCCAATGAAGTAACACCTGCTGCAAAGGCTATTGGAAAGTCCTTATCAAACATTTGTGCTTCCAAATCAAATGAGGTATTCTGACTTGGTGCATAACTCTTTTTTACTATCCAGCTGCCACCTTTTTACTATCCCAAACCTTTTTCTGTTGTTTTTGTAATGCTTTGTCTTGCATTTATTTTAGTTCAAAACTCCGGCTGATCTGCAGTTTCATCAATCAACATCAATACCAAGTGTCATAAGCTCCGGCACTCCTGCATACCAACCACCTCCTGCTAGGATCATCAAACCGTCTTTCGCCATGCAGTCGCCATTTTATCAGGAGCGCACCAACCAGTTCAAATGCAGCAAGGAAGTTCTTGATGTTTACAATGCAGTGTGTCGGTTTTCGTCTGGAAGGACAACTAGGTCCAGCCAAAGTCCCAAACAGGAGTAAGTGATTAAATTTATTTCATTCTAGTCAGCACTTTTTAAAATTCAATTAAGTTATTTTGCACATGTACGAATGCATTTCTTTTAAGGTTGCATCCAGTGCTTATTACATGTAGGCAATTATCAAAGTCAAATAAATGCTTTCTGAAAACACAGAAAACTGCTCCCATTATTGTCATAGTTGCTTCAGAATATTCAATAAAGCGCTTACTAGTTCAGATGCTTTTATTTTATGTTATTGATTACTATGACTGGCCTTTTTCAGCAATTCATGTTGGAACTTTCTTATATGTCATGTAGCACTTTACTCATGTATCAAAGCATTTATATATAAACATGGATTTTTCTTTGATGAACCTTTTTCTGTTTTCTTTTGTTTTTCCTGTATGCAGCCAAATCATAATAAATTTCCTCTATTTCTGGGTAAGCTTGAAAGAATTAGCTGATTCGGTTAGACAAGGTGCTGAGTTAGGAACCCCGGTCGCTGAAGTAGCTATATGTGCTATGAATGAGTTTGACCCAGATAAGAAGACCAAAAAGAAAATCCCGAAACATGTTCTACCGCTTCGAGTTGTGGTTCGTAAATTCTTTTACTTGACTTCTTATTCAGACTGAACATGCATTTTTCATATGTCACATTTCTTTATTTTTTGTCATGGCAGACATTCATTCAAAAGAACGAGCTAGATGAACCTGAAGTAAGAAGAGTGTTTAGAAGGTCCGAAAATCATCTGGATAGGAATGACATGGTATGTCTCAGTCTTTTTTCAGTTTATTTTTTTTAGATTCAAAATGAAGCATATAGTATTTTTAATCTATTTTGCAAATCACAGGTAATGTTTCCAGTCCTGCAAAAGTGGAAAAATAAAGAACTAGATAATGAAGTTGGACACTACTTCCTTCTTGTGCTGAACCTTCGTGATCTCCAATTGAGGTTTTGGATTCAATGAGGACCTTGCAAGACACGAAACTCAGAGATTGCTGTGCTATGCTTATGGATGGTATAAAAACCCTTTGGAGCATGCACTATCCAAATTCCAAGAAGAATATTGAAGCGTATGACATTGAATATATTCAAAGTCCACAGCAAATAACCGTGTAAGCTCTAAAAATGTCTTTCTTCTTCTGTCCTGTTGCGATTATATCTGTCTTCTATTGCATGGTTCACAAATAAATCAAGAGAAGTACTATTCTGAATTTTCTGTTTTAAACTAATGCATGCAGCGATGATTGCGGGTTTCATATGTTAATGAATGCTGAGGAATGGAAAGGTCGCCACGAGCCATCGTACAAAGGGTCTGACATACCCAACATCAGGAAGATAATGACACACCAATGGATTACACACGAGAAGAACGATGTCGGGGACTGGAGATCAAGGCTACCAATGGCAAAGGTACAGATATGCTTAACCATCTTTTTTTCCTATATTTTTGCAAAGCATATCTTATATATGTCTGTAGCATCTTAAATACCGAACTCAAGCAATTTTATTACAAGTTTCAAGCAACTAAATCTGATATATAAATAGTTACACAAATCCCATTTTGCATTTCTATTAGCTGATACTTGTGACACCCCGTGTCACTGGAATTCAAATCAGTGCAAATCAAACTGAACCAAAGATGAAATCCGATCAAATTAAAAAAAATTCGAAATTCAAAATTCAACAAGTTCAAACCCATGTCTGTGAAGCAACTCGACTTTTTCCGTAACAACTTGACCCAACCAAAAATCCTGGAGATTTCCCTTCTCATATCAGAATTTTGGAGAATTTTCCAGAATTGTTCAAATTCGGGAAGTGCCTCTAACAATTCAGTGAATTCCGTGCAAATCCTGTTGTTCCTCGAATTTTAATTCAAAATCCGTAGCTCCAAACTGTATCGACCCCAAAGCAAACTTGGAGCTGTA
>LAPY01002060.1:48488-60594 GCA_000970635.1 Eragrostis tef | reverse complement strand
GCGTACGCGTGGTTCACGGCGGCGGCGGCATCGGGTGAGCGGATCGGGGTGTGCACGAGCTTGTGGGAGAGAATGCACTGGTTGGTGGAGCACAGATGTGGTGGGCGGGTCCAACATGAGGCGGACGACGACGCCGGGGAGCTGGTGGTCCGGAGGTTCGTGGTCAAGAGGATGGATGGCAGCATCGCCGTGACCTTTGACTTTGTGCGTCTCAGCGAAGTCACACAGCCCAGCAGCAGCGTGCGTACTAGGTGAGAAAGAGGGTTAATTATACATCCTGGTAGGTACAAATTGGATTATGTCGGTGTCGGTGTGGTATGATCAGCGACGATAGTATAAGTGTATTAAGGTTATGCTCTTGGTAATTAAGAGTTCACAAAAAATAATTACGCAAGGATAATTTGTAGCAAAATATGCGTTTTCAAAAATAAATTGTGACCTCAATAGTATCTAGGAATTTAAAATTCGATTATGACCCTCTCTTCAAAAATATTTGCTAAGAAAAAAAAGATGTCTGAATGGCACCGAGTTTCATCTTTCGTTTTTGGCAAAAATCAGCGATTAGGTAAAGCCGCCACCCCCAAATATTTCTATATGCTCATCATCCTCAACAAAATCAAATGAGAAGCGGGTGGGACGACGAGGAGTGCGCCGAGAAGGTGTCCGGCGGATTGGTGCTTGTGAAGCGGTTCGTGCTGAAGAGGATGGATGGAAGCGTGGCCGTGGCCGTGGCCGTGGCCGTGGCCTTTGACTTCGTGCATCGTCAGGGCAAAGCAGGTGTCAGAAAAACTGCTGTGCTGGTATTGCAGTGCATGCACTATTTTAGTGTTCAAGTTGACGTGTAACACAAAAGAAAGGCATAGAGATATCTTGCACTTAGCTTGTTCGTGACCAGGGCATTGCCTTGTAAAGCTATTTTTGTATAAAAAAAAAATGTTCTGCTCTGACCTTGCTACGTTTGATGCCTAATGGGATTCGACGTGTAAAGTAGGAATAGTAGGATATCTTGTCATTTTCAACGTGATAGACTTATAACGCAGCAACTGTCGCAACAATATGTAGATCCCACCCGCATCTGAACATGTAACCTCTACCGACTATTGCTTGCAAGATTTGATGATCCTCTGCATCTCGTTATCGTCCTCTGTTTTGTTCTGGTCTGTCGATAAAATCTTCTGCTTCTGGCCGTCATCGTCTGTTTTGTTCTGCTCTGTTTGATAGAATCCTCTGTTTCTCGCCATCGTCCTCTGTTCTATGGCTACGGAACTTGACCACCAACTAGATAATCCAAACATGTTGGAGTAAAAGAAGTCTTACTTTTTGTAAACCAATTAGATTATACTACGGTATTGGCTTGCATATATGATCTAGAAAAGGAGCACGCTAGAAAACTTCTCACTGGAACAGTTTAGCAGCACTACAAAACCATGCTACACTAGACTTGGGCCTGCCTAATACAATAGCCTCCTTCAATACAGCAAGTCCTCGTCCATGGAGACGTCGGCGTCGGCCTTGTTGCCTTCTTCCTCAGCCTCATATGACCTGGGCTCCTCGTCGACCCATTTCTTCTCCGGTGAGTCTTTTGACACTACCTATGACAAACGTAGAAAAATTAGAGACTTAGAAAACTTAGAGACTTAGAAAATGTAGAGAGAACTTAGAGACTTAGAAAACTTATAGACTTAGAAAATTTAGAGAGAACTTAGAGACTTAGAAAACTTAGAGTAAAGTTAAAGAGTTCTGCTATCACAAATGTTATATCTCGTCTTTTGTGCAGCATGTGTCTGCATCGGCGGGGTCGAATGCTGCGGCACAAGACCTTGATCTATCGGGAGGTGGCAATCTTTTCCCACCATCAGGACCCCCTCTTTTTTAGTGATTTATGTTGTTGACTACGCATAGATGTTGATTTGTGAGTGTTTGTGGACAATTTGTGGACTTGTGAGTGTCTGTGGCCGATTTGTGGACTTATGGACACTATGTGGACTATTTGTGGACTTACGATCGTTTGTAGACTATTTGTGGACTATATGTGTATTATTCGTTGAATTGTGGACAATTTGAGCATTTGTGGCTCATTTGATGATTTGGATGTGGATGTGGATGTGTCGTATATATTATTTGCCTGCGTGATTGTGAATTGAAATTGTGGAAAATACAATTAAAACTAGTTCTGGAAAATCGATTTGCCGTGTGCGGTGACCAAGACACATGGCAACTCGTCGCCAAAAACTTTTCTGGGAAACCGATTTGCCGTGTGTCATGGACACGGCGCACGGCAAACAATAAAGGATTTGTCGTGTGCGATGGCCGCGGCACACGTCAAATCGTAAAGGGTTTGCCGTGTGCTACAGCTACCAGGCACACGGTAAATCGAGAAATATTTGCCATGTGCTATAGCTACTAGGCACACGGCAAATGGCCGTGACGTGACGCCAACGTCAACGCCGACGACGTTAGTCTCTCGCCGTTCCGTTTATGTTTACCGTGTGGTCCTGCTGCACACGGAAAACGATTTGCCGTGTGCCCGACGAAATACACACGGCAAATCATCTATTTTTCGACTTTTTTTTACCGTGTGCGCTTTGCCGTGTGTAACACACGGCAACATTCTCGCCGTGTGTTTTTATGGCGTTGCCGTGTGCCGTAGGCAAATCTCCGATTTCCGGTAGTGTAGTATAGAGTATTCAAAATTCTTATTGAAACTATTGATATCATTTCTCGCGTGCAAAGTATTTGGTTTGTCCTTTTTGTCGCCCAAAACAAGTTATCAACTCAATTTACTCCCCTAAGCTATTTCAGTTAGTCCAGTTCACCACCTACTGACATTTGTGTTATATTTCCACTCGTACACTATGTAATCACACACACACACAAAAAAAGTTTCCACTCGTATATTTTAAGTCATATTTATGTTATGGCCATAGAGTATGCATGTTATATATGATTTCTGGAACTAGTTGATCCAGTTCCAAGATTGGATCAACTTGACTCTAAATTTGTGGATCTGGAACTGAAATTGTTCATTTCCTCGGGCTAAAATTTTAGCTGTCACATCACAAAGAATCTTGCTATTTAGGAGTATTAAATAAAGTTTAATTACAAAACCTTTTTACAAATAGGGGCTAATTTCTCGCCCTTACCCTATCCCTGCTTCCTACCTTTTTTCCAGACGAATCTAATGAGCCTAATTAAATTATGTTTTGCTACAGTGGTGCTATAGTAACCATGGTCTTATTATGGCTTAATTACGACATAATTACCCTCATTATATTCGTATCGTAAATTAGAACATGGTTCTGCAATTAATTTTGTAATTAGATTTTAATTAGTACTTTTAAATGACAATATTTCAAATGGCTAAAATCTTGGCTAAAAAAACAAACAGTCCGAGCCCTGTCAAATAGACACAATAGCTAGGGAAATGGATTTGCTACTTGTTCCATACCGAAATGATTGTTTGAAACATCTCAAAAGAGGTTCCATACTGAAATTTTGTATTTAGTAGCAACGTCAAAGTAGCTCTAGAAACGATGGCACACAGTCGAAAAGGAGGTCAGCTCACTATGATAACTGTTGTAACATATGGACACATGCAACAAATTCATAATTGTGAAAACTTAATTTAGATCATTGATAACAGAATGCTACATGTTTAAGACATATTTCCACAAATGGTGGTAACTATTTGTGTCCATTTTATTTTTTTTGATGTGTTCAAAGCAAACAAATATTTGAGTTTTTTTCACAACAACAGATGTTTGAGTTGAAAATTATAGAACAGACTAATTATAGAATAAGTTAACTAATTATATGGGCCAGATTAAAAAGAACAAACTAATTAAGGGTCAGATGTAAAAAAAAAAGTAATCATGGGTCATACACTCATACTGGGCCACACGAACACGCTAAACGGGATTCATAACCAAACAAAAGGCCCATTGAGTTCCAAACTTTTGGGAGGGACTTCTCGGAATTTCTATAAATAGCGCGCTACTCGTAGCCTATTTATAGCACGCTTTAAGATTCGTGCTCAACCTAGATCTAACGACCGAGATTATTTCTTCTTCCTCCGTCTTCCCGGCCTGCCTCGCGCCGCTGCCGTTGCGCCCTATGTGGGTCGCGCCGCGCCGCCGTCGTGCCCGCCTCCCCGCGTCACCGTGTTGTTCCGACCTTCACTGACGTTGTTCTGGCCGTTAAAAAAATTGTAAGCTGCGGCGAGCAGCAACGTGCGGCGGAGGTGAAGCTCGACCGCGCAGCGACAGTGGCGGCTGGGTGTGCCGCGGTGGCGACGGCAGAGCGGCTGCCCGATCGGCCGCTGTGGGCCGCGCTACACCTTTTCTATAACTAACTCGAGCTAGGGACAGGCGCTCGGGGGCTCCCCTCTCTGCTCCAACGCCGCCGCGGGGACCCGAAAATTTCGAACGCAAAGAGGAGGGAAAAGCAAAAAAGCAAAAGAGCAAAAGAGATTTTGAACGCCTCCAGAAACTTCTCGCTTCGCTTCCCAATCCCCACCCCGCCGCCGCCGTCGCGCGCCGCCATTCGCCGGGCCCGACTCGCCTCGGTGGTGGTCTTTGGTCGCGGCGACCCAACTGCCTCCTCCGCAGCCGCGCTGCGCCATGCCGCCGGTCGAGGGGATGGGGTCCGTGGTCGCGACGGTGAGCGGCTACGGGCGGCACCGTCTCATCAAGCTCATCACGGATACCGGCGCTAGCTTCGTCGGATCCATGAGCAAGTCCATCACCCACCTGGTTAGTACGCGCTTCCCGCCCGCGCCAGCTCCCTGCGTGCGCGTCCCGATTCTGTTTGGGTTCAAATTGGTTTGGTCCCCGTGGTGTTGAATCTGGGTGCCTGCGTGATTCTGGGGATGCAGGTGTGCTTGAGGCTGGAGGGGATGAAGTACGACATCGCCAAGAGGGTGCACGCGCACGTGGTCAGCCACCGGTGGTTCCTGGACTGCCTCAGGGAAGGGAGGCGGCTCCCCGAGGGCCCTTACTTGAATGAATGGTACGAGAGATTTCTCTTCAACTGCATGTTGTGAACTCGTGGGTGATATGATCTAGTAATTGTTTCACATGAGGGAACGCAAAAACCATGAAGTTGGGATCTAGATTTGCAAGGATTTGCTGCAACAACTGCAATCATCCTAATGGGCGTAATTTGCTGCGGAAAATTATAATCCTTCTGTCCAATTTGATCCTAAATGTGTTACCATGAGTAGCAATTTGTGCTACTGAAAATGGGTAATTTATTTGATTAAGACGCTAACGTTTATAAATGCCAAAGTTGTCCAATAGACAATTTAATATGTCTTTCTCAGATAGCCTTCCCTTGTGCTTGATGTGCAGTGGCGAAGAAGCAGGGCCAGTCCCAGATGTTCCTGTTAAACCTTGTAAGCGAGCCAATAAAAATGCTGTCATGGAGGATAGAGTTTTGAAAGATTTACCCAATGATTTCTCCAGTACTCCAGCCAGCTATATGATTCAGCTTGATGATTCAGATTCAGAGTTTGAGAATGAGGCTTGGACTGATTCAGCCCTATTAAAAGAGGCAAGGATCATAACTTCACTTGATTTCTTAGGTGCACCCATTTCTTTGAATCATTTCCGAAGTTATCTTCATTTTTTTTATCTTCAATTTACTGGTTGAATGTTCATGCATTGGTCAAAACAACACATTACTGTCTAGCATGTGGTTCGCATGATTCTGCTGATAATACAGAGGTGTTATCTGATGACTCATCTTGTGATTTTGATGGTTGTGTCCTACTCATATATGGTTCTATATTAATATATGTGTATAGGGAAGCTAAATTGAAAATGAATTGACTTGTTTTAATGTTTTTAGTAGAAATGACTTACGTAGTGATATTAGACTCTGACCTGGCAATTAAGCATAAATTTTCCTAATGCAAGAACTCTAAATTGTCTATGGTTTACATCTAAGCTGCTACATAGTCATCAAAAGTCAAAACTTCATGCTGCATGTACTTCTGCCACATATCACAATGTAAATAAGTTCTGCTCAAAATTTATATGTTATCTTGGTTTATATATTTCCTAATCACATGTCAATTTTCGATGCCATGATTACATCGTTTAATGTGAAAGTTCATCATCAAATATTCAAACGAACAGTTTGAGCATTTAGTTACCTTTTTTTTATATAAAAAGGGACTGTTTTCTTATGGGGCTTGGTTGATATTCTTACGGGTCTTGGTTGACCATTTTGCTTTAGAATCTCATTGGTGGTCAGAGTTCCAAGAGAGATTCATCAGATGTCAAGGGACGAAGGAAACATTTGAAGCGTATGCATAAATCAATGGATAAAGATGTCCTCCACCTGAAGGACAATGTGTCAACTGTAATGGTATATAGGAGTTCATACTTTATTAGAAACGTTCTGAATCAAATGTTTTGTTGAACTGTACACATGATCAAGGTTGCACTAACCAATGTTTACATTTAAAACTGGAGGTAGTAGTCTAGAAATTTAGGTTTTGTTCTATAAGTTATTTCTTGAAATTTATGACTCAGGTCTGTTTAGTGCCCTGGTCTGCAGTCCTAATCAAGTACCCCTCAAAGTGTGTATTACCGTGCTTGTGCTTGTTTTCATTTCTGATGAGGAAAGGACTCAGAAGCTAATACTTTTATCTAATTAATCTGGCCGACTGCTCAAGGACCTGTTAATGATCAGACTGGAGGCACCTATAAGAGATTATTTTAGTGCAGATGACATTTCTTTTTAGTTGCATGTGGTCCATGCCTATGATATCAGAATCTTGTGTCCGCCGCATTTGTGTATATGGGCTTTGATGAATTCATATTGTTCAGGATGCTTTTACTGCCCTTAGTACATTTTTATTTGTAGCCTCATACATTTATCAAATGACAACACAGACAAGAAGAGGCCTTCATGAGTCAAGTAACACGATGTCACGGAGCATATCAAAGAAGAGAAACTTGTCAAGATTCCCTCTTAATGAGGGTCCTAGCAGGATGCGACAAAGCAACGATGTTACAGAAAATTGTGAAGATGACAATCTGTTTGACAGATTTGATGAACCTCAAACTTTGGATACTCTGTCTACAGAAGCTCAAAGAAAAGTAACGAGGATAAATGCATCATCATCCCTTCGACAAAGTACCTTGGAAAGCCTATTCAAGTATGGTGAAACTAGTAGTCAAAAACCAGGCATAAGAAAAGATCAATGGAATATTGATATAAGTGAGAGCTCAAGAAGTCTTTCTCCATGTGATTTGTCTGGACAGGAACCAGATTTCTGTACTCAGGAGAACATGTATGAAAATGGGCTTGACATTCCAGCTGATCATGAAATGGGAGAAGATAAGAGACCTACGGAAAAACCAGCTAATCTAGAAGCAGAATTGTCATGTGTCATATGCTGGACGGATTTTTCGTCTACAAGGGGCATCTTACCATGTGGACACCGATTCTGTTATTCATGCATTCAAGGATGGGCAGATTGCATGGTATGTATTTAGTTTACTTCAGTTTATTGCTTCTTTAACCCTTGCTCATATTATGCCTTTTGATCAGTATTGTTTGGGAGATATCTGTTGCCCTACCATATATCCTGCTTACTTCCTTGAACTTGGTGTTTGTGGCTTGTTCATACAAAGGCCTCATTTGTACTGATGCATATTCGAAAAAACATTTTTGTCACATCTGGATGAATATTACCATTTACCAACTTGTAAAATTATATGCAACCAGTTCAATACGTGAGACTGTTAGCAAGTCTTGAGCAGAAATGATTGACAACAACCACACTTTGCTCTAGGTTTCAGGATTTTTTTCCACCATCTTTAGTGTCAAGAATTTGCTATTGATACAAGTGCATCTTGTGTTTTAGGCATCTAAGGGAAAGGTATCAACATGCCCTCTCTGCAAAGCCAGTTTCGCATGGATCAGTAAGGTGGACGAGGCAGGGACCTCCGACCAGAAGATTTACTCACAGACAATTCCTTGCGAAGCATCTACCAACATTTTTGTATTTGGCAATGAAGGCAGCGTTTCTGAATCAATGGTGAGAACCTATTGCATCCTCCCTCTTTGATGCTTAAACTGATTTGGATATGTAGTGCTTACTCCTCGTGTACATCGTCCATTGTGTAGGCTGGGCAAGGCGCATGCTACCAGTGCCACTGCCGAGAGCCTGAGGAGCTTCTTCGGAGCTGCAATGTCTGCAGGTCGCAGTGGGTACACACGTACTGCCTCGATCCCCCACTGATGCCGTGGACATGTGTGCATTGCAGAGATCTGCGGATGCAGTATTATCGTTATCGCTAGTCCAAAAATCTGAAATCGTAACATAGAACCTTGCCATTTGTACAATTTGTTCATTACCAGTTGCATGCTTTAGGTTGAAGAGGGAAGTTGAATGTGAAGACAATTGCTGATTCCATCCATAGATGTTAATTGGTGAGCAATCTCACCGGAGTGAAGAGTGAATAAGGTGCAGCATGTTTGCAATTTGGCACAAACATCATTATATGCAAGTTTACTTTGTTCCTCTCTATGACATAACAATTTCTGTCCTGGTAACTCCAGTGTCCAGGATGTCTAATTCATACAGCAGAAATATTATGTGCACAAATGCGATCCGCAAAAACATCACAAAAACGCACCTGAAAGATGTTGGACTGCCTATGTGTTACAGTGTTAAAGTCGGGGTGTTCGTAGTGGTTACGTGCATCCTAACGCAGTGGCAGGAAAATGCTGCCATGTAACTCTAACCACAGGAATGGGTGAAAATCATGTAAAGGATTCGTGAGCTATGAGCTTCTAAAAGCCATAGGAACGGTCGATGATAAACTGCTACTCTCTCCTGGAAGGGGTCCGATTGTCCAGAGCAAATGTTTCCCACTTTTTCGTAAGCACTGTAAACAGTCAAATCTTAATTTAACTCTGAAGATATCTTTTTTTAAAAAAAAATAGGCTCAACTAATATTACTAGTACCTGAACAGTCAAATCTTAATTTAACTCTGAAGATATCTTTTTTTAAAAAAATAGCTCAACTAATAGACTTCAGAGTAAGTGCAACAGCAGCCGTGACAAGTTTGAGGGCTGCTGTTGCACTTTACTCAAACCATTACATGACTTTATGGCTCTCGTTAGGGACTTTGAGGGAGACCTTCACGTTGCAAGATTAAACTATGCAACGCTGAACCAGATGGCTAGTGACAGTAGTAGTAGGTGTGCAATTGACACTCGATGGGTGCAAACAGGGTGTCCCTGATGGTGCGAAATGCTGAACCTGATGGCATTTGTGTGTGATGCCTGTAAAACCGACACTGGTTACCATATTTGGCAGTGATTGCTGAATGAACTATATAACTGAAAAATAAAAGGTAGACCAGGGAATCGACTGCATATCCTACTCTTTGGTCATATTAGACTTTTTCACTGAAGTTTCTTTTGGTAAGTTGAAACAGGGTATATTGGAAACACGCCATGTCACATTACGAAACTAACTGTATTTGTTGCCTTGTACAACTCATCTGCGGAAGCATAAATACTACTTCTAAATCAGACCGTAACCCCCACATCTTAGATAAAATCGACCACATAACTTGCCTCTGAACACAACGTGCAACATTTATCATTTCAGATAAAATGGTCTCCGGGCAACAATTGGTCACTATAGAGAAGCACCCCTCAAATTACCATCAACATTTCATCTGTTTGCTAAAACCCTGCAACCAATCTACTGAGAACCTCCCAGATGTCCTCAATGTAGACAGGTTTCACTTGTGAAATTGACATGCTGTACATAGAGGCTACAGATCAATATCAAAATTCAACGAATGTACAAGCAACGGACATTCTCACTTAATTCAATGAAACTAGCATTAGGTACTGAATCATCCTACTTCTCAAGAATCTATGACCTAAACGTCTCCTAAAAGTAAAACTCAATCAATGGTGCGTTTGTATGATCCAACAAGTGAAGAATCAACAACTCACAGCCCCAGCTAAACAGCAGGTGATGTAACAAAATGACTGTCTCAAACAATAACCGCCCGTAGAGATAACAAAAATGCAAAGTGATCACATACGCGCTGGACCACCAACAGGTGAGATTGCCTCAACATAATAAGCCAATAAACCAATGTGGATACAAAAGACTTATTGTGCCAAATAGTTACTGAGTACAGATAATAATACGACAGAGAGAATCAGAGACTTAGAAATTAGACAATTATAAAATTCCTTCAAGTCCACTATATAGTTTCAGATTCAGGGAGAACAACATCACCAGCGTCGGCATACACAACAAAAGTGTATTCTGATCAGGCAAGTCTGCAGTTCGGCGAGCTGAATAAAAATTCTTAAGCACCTGTGAAGCAAATAATCCTATCAGTCAAACCATTTCCCCCAAAGCCGTAATTATTGTCACAAATTGTCACTAGCTTTATCCAATGAAATAACAAATACAACAAAAGAGACAGATAATCATAAAATTGCACTGCCCATATCTGATCTCAGTGGCAAGCAATATTTTTAATAATTTAATAGCCTCCTGACGAGCAAAACTGGACCAGCTAAGTGTATCAAATCATATGCAATATAAATATATTTGCATACCATGGATTAGAAAGCCGAACTATCGAGTTTCTTATTTGCATTGCACAATTTAGAACTGGAAGAACAACTGATCAGTTTATTAAGCAAATTAAAATGATAATATAACACAATAAAAGCACCACGCAAGGGATTACACATATAGGATGTGTGGCTATCTTAAGTTCAAATGCTCAATTTTCTTTATGATACTTTATCATCCAAAGTTGATATTTCACTCTGTCCCCAAAAAAAAAAGGTTAAGTTCCTTTATATATGCAATCACATCATATTATATGATACAAAAAAAATACCAGAATTATGATTTGAAAACAATTTCCTGTTACAAGCAACCATGTCATTTTTGATCATTTGGCCATCCCAATGTTTTAAATAACCAAAGCTGAACAAAATGGACTGGACGCAAGTCACTGAAACATCTAGTTCGAACCATCAAATTAAGAAAATAGAAGAACTATTGGATAATGGATAGCATCTGTAACAGATGTAAGTTAGATATAATAACTGAAAAAAGAAAGACATTGTGAAAAGCAAAAGTATTCACACACACTGATCAATATATGCTCACATAGTCCCACTATATAAGGATATAATCCTCTAGTGTTGTTGGAAAACTTGGAATCACTAATTCATGAAGTGCCATGAATGAAAGAAATTTAGCATCAGCAAGGAATGGTGTGGCTCTGATGCCATCCAAATTATTATTAAGTGACTTCATCCCATGTGAATAGCTATATTGCTTGAGTTAGCTCATCCAAATATACAAAAACTAATTAACTCTAGCAGCAAAACTGGCGGTGCTAAACTTTGCCAGAAAATGCAGTTTCACTTCATTTTCCCGTAATATACGAACTGAAGAACCTATCTTGCTTTAAGCTACCAAATGTGCCAATTAGAGCACTCATTTGAACAATTCATTTGCTGAGACTTAGTCTTATTGAGTAGTAATTCAATTTCCAGCTTCTGCGCATTTCATGCTTAGCAAAAATACATTAGAGCTAAGTGCATTGGGTATGGCACTACTTTAATGTAATTCCCGCAGCCATACCGAAACAAGATCACAGCAATGAACTTTACTTCGGCTACTTCTTAAAGAATTTGCCAAGCTTTGTGTCTATGGTTTTAACCTATAGACGTTCAGATCATAAAGTGATCAGAACAGTTTGGTTTCAATAAAGCACATACTTCAACGATAATATCAAGAGGAAAAAAAGTATTAGTTTAAACTTTGCAGCCAAACAAATAATGATATCTCAGAACGTAAAGGAATTCCATAGACCAAATAAAAAGGTTAATATTAACTTTGCAACTGCAATGTATAGAAAGGCAATTTACCTGCTGGATAAAAACTTGTGAATGGATAAATGGGGAAATCCTTAATTTCAGGGAGTTTCTTAAACCGCAGTGAATCCAGATAGATCATGAAGACACCATCAAATGTGCTCAGAATCATTGCATTATTATCTTCGGAAAACGCCATTATATCAGGGAGTTGTG
>LAPY01002060.1:0-23119 GCA_000970635.1 Eragrostis tef | reverse complement strand
CCCCCCCCCCCCCCCCCCCCCCCCTGGTATCTTGTCACGCTCCGCCACTGATAATCTCTGCTCCGCATTACAATTTGGAAGATCTAATGCGCCCAGACATCAGCTGAAATGCATCCACTGTCCAACTCAACCGCCTAGATTTTCAATGCCGCCCCGTCGGACTGTATTGCACGCTGGTATCGACCTTTATTTTGCATTGCGTGTGAAGCTGGCCTTGCAGATTATATGGAGCTTTCTGCTTGTACCATTGGTGTGAACTAGTAGCAAACTTCACGTAACTAGCGTTAGGAGGAGGGGTAAAGTGAACGCAGAAGACAAGTGCCATTTCGTTCTGTTTAGCAACTGAGATTGCCGTGTATAAAATGCGAGCCCGGCAGTGTGCGTTTGTACGATCGTCCTTGTTCAATTGAACTATCAGCTGCCTCTCACTCTGCTCTGAAACTGCTCACTCGCCCCCACTGCACAAGAAGGCCGCCACTGCCTTGGTTGTTGCCATACCCCACGGAGAGGAAAACGGGAGGGGAAGAGACGAGATGGCCGAGGAAGCGGAGCTGGCGGAGGATGACACGCGTGGAGACGGTGAAAAACTTTTTTTTTTTTTTTGCGAAGGAGAGTACGGTGAAAAACTTTGACCGACGCAGAACTAGGCTTCCCCAACTCTCGGACCCGTCCCCGATCATCATCATACGGTGAAAATATTTAACAGTGACGTGTATAGGGGGTTCGAGCGGGTTTTCTCTCCAGGCTAGAGGATGACACAAATGCATGGTCCGTGGAAGTTGTCTCTTTTCCCGGCGGCTCACTGTTTCAGTACGTGTACCATACACGCGTAGTATTTGGTCGAGGCCCTCCTTCCTATACTTTTTTTTTCGAAAGCCACATCTATTATGTGGGCGCTTAAATTAGGAAGAGGAGAAAGGCACCAGAGGTACCAACAATGTCAAGAAAGCTAAAAAATCGGAGGCACGCAGGCCACCCCGAGAGGAAAACAAAGCCGGCACACAGGCCAGAAACAAGGCAGCACGCAGGCTGCAAGTGTGCCACAGCACAAGGCCGAAGCAAAAATGGAGGAGCACATCAGGAGAGCAAAGGTTTACATTAAGTAGCGTTTTCCTATACTGTCGTGCGGTGATTTCGTTGGGCGCGTCCTCTGATGATCGGATCCCGTTCGCCAATTCCTTCTCTCGCCTGAAAACAATAATACGCGTTCCTGAGCTTGCATGCGCTGCCTCGTGAGCCCTGCTCCGATGGCGACACGGGGCACGCGCGTACCACAGCAGCTAGCCTCTGCAAGGCTGCCAGGGCAATGAAGACCGGGTCCGTTGCCGCTGCTGCAGGCAGGCCAGGAGTACGTCCTTGCCAACAAAATCGTTGCGGCCACTAAAAAGCACGGTATCTTTACGTATGTTGAAATATATCTGTAACCGTTAGTTAGTTGTTGATTGTCTCTAGAAGCTACGCTTGATCTTATCTCCAGGTTGTTGTTGTATAGATATGCCTTGGAGGTTAAGTCATCGTTTGAACTAGAGATAGATTGTAATCTTGTACACCATCTATATAAACTGACGTGCGGCCTCATTGAGAGGCACGGCACTTAGCCAATTTTACATGGTAATCAGAGCATCCTTCTCCACCCAACACATCTAGCGCCAACCATGTCTTCCTCGTCGAGTTCCTCTCCTGCCCTTGGGCCTCCTGTTTCGGAGAAACTCACCAGGGAGAACTTCATGCTGTGGAAGGCGCAAGTTCTGCCAACAGTTCGCGGTGCGCAGCTGTATGGCTACCTCGACGGATCTGCGCCCGTCCCGGAGGAGATGATCGAGATTGAAGATGCCGACAAGAAGACCAAGAAGGTTCCCAACCCGGCGCATGCCACCTGGGTTGCGCAGGACCAACAACTGCTGAGCTACCTCAACGCCTCTCTCTCAAGAGAGGTTCTCGCTCAGGTTGTGGACTGCACCACCGCCGCGCAAGTCTGGGAGACGGTCCAGGGGATGTTTGCCTCGCAATCTAAAGCGCGAGTCATTCATCTCCGCCAGAAGCTCTCCACCACGCGCAAAGAAGACAAGACCTGCTCAGCCTACTTCGCCATGATGAAGGGCTTTGCAGATGAGATGGCCGCTGCTGGCAAGCGGCTAGATAAGGAAGATGTCGTGTCCTATATCCTGTCAGGGTTCGACGCGGACTACAATCCTCTTGTAGAGTCCGTCTGCAGCAAGTCGGACAACACGCCGCTGAGCGAACTTTACGCTCAGATGCTGAGTACCGAGGCACGCCTCGATGCTCAAAACTCGTCGCAGTACATGACGGCGAATGCTGCTTCTCGTGGAGGTCGAGGAGGCGGTCGCGGCGAACCAGGACGAGGCGATGGCGGCCGTGGCGGTGGTGGCCGCAACGGCGGCCGTGGCGGTGGAGGCCCAACCAAGATTTGCCAGCTGTGTGGCGCAAAGGGCCACGTCGTGCAGCGCTGCTGGAAGCGTTTTGACGCGTCCTTCTCCGGTGAAGAAAAGGTGGCGGCTGCGGCGCAGTCCTACGGAAGCGACCCGGTCTTCTACACCGACTCGGGCGCGACCGATCATATAACCAGCGAGTTGGACAAACTCACCACCAGGGAGAAGTACCATGGCCAGGAGCAGGTCTATGCTGCCAATGAAGCAGGTATGCGTATTTGTCATACTGGTCGTACTAGCATTCATACTCCCATTAGACCTATTCATCTTAACATTGTTCTACATATTCTTGAAGCCAACAAAAATCTTGTTTCTGTTCATCGACTTACTAGTGATAATGATGCCTTTCTTGAATATCACCCAAACTATTTTTGTCTTAAGGACCGAGCAACGAGGAGAACAATGCTTCGCGGTAGATGCAAAGGTGGCCTTTATCCCCTTCTAAGATTTGGTCAAGTTCCTCCGGCTGGCAAGCAAGTCCTTAGCGCCACTAGACCTTCCCTTGTCTAGTGGCATAGTAGATTGGGTCATCCTTCTTCAATTGTAGTTCAGAAAGTCATCAAGAATAATAGCTTGTCTTTTGATAGTGAGTCTCGTGTTGAGTCGGTTTGTGATGCTTGTCAACAAGCAAAGAGTCATCAACTTCCATACCCCAAGTCGAATAGTGTGTCTAAAGCTCCTTTGGAACTAGTCTTCTCTGATGTATGGGGTGATGCCCCTAGTCCTATTGGACGAAATAAATATTATGTGAGTTTTATTGATGACTATAGCAAGTTTGTGTGGATTTATACTCTCAAAAACAAGTCGGAAGTTTTCCAACGCTTTCATGAGTTTCAGCAACTTGTTGAGAGACAATTTAATCGAAAAATTCTTGCTCTTCAAACCGATTGGGGTGGTGAATACCGGAAATTGAATTCTTTTTTTCGCACTGTTGGCATCTCACACCTTGTCTCTTGCCCTCATGCTCATCAGCAGAATGGTGCTGCCGAACGTAAGCATCGGCATATTGTTGAAGTGGGTTTGTCCTTGCTAGCCCATGCGTCTATGACTCTTAAATACTGGGATGAGGCTTTCACCACAATGACTTATCTTATTAATCGGTTACCCTCACGCGTGATTGATTTTCAGACACCTCTTGAGCGTTTGTTTGGTGTTCTTTTCTTAAGGTTTTTGGGTGTGCTTGTTGGCCGAATCTTCGGCCATTCAATAGTCGTAAGCTTCAATTTTGCTCTCAACGATGTGTGTTCCTTGGTTATAGCCCTCTCCACAAGGGCTACAAATGCTTAGAGTCGTCTACCGGGCGCGTTTATATTTCCCGCGACGTTGTCTTTGATGAAGCTTGTTTCCCTTTTTCCCAATTACACCCAAATGCTGGATCCCTCCTTCGTCAAGAGATCCTACTCCTTCATCCAACTTTGCGCAATTTGGGAGTAGAAAATTCTAGTACTGATCATGTGACTAATGTCGCCGACCCTTTTCTTGAGGTACATGATGTGCAGGACACACAGGTTGCTGAAAATCTCGCGTCAACAGGCGTTGCTACGTTGCCGGATCTGCCCGCCACACCAGCCACAGATGATCTGGGCTCTGGATCCGGTGCTGATCCGCCTGGCGTACGAGGTTGTGCAGGCGCATCGGCCTCGGCTGCGCCCCTTGCAGCTGTGGTCAGGCTGTCCCCCGCCGACACGACCTCACCGGCCTCTCCGCGCTCGCCACGTGCCGCTGCGGGAGCGCCGATTTCTTCTCCGCGTGCGACGCGCACCTCGCGTGGGCCCTCAGTGCTTCGTGGCGGTACGCCCTTGGCTCCGCCCGGATCGTCTTCGGGGACAGCGCAGCCAGGCGGGCCAGGAGATTCTGCTGCCGCTGTTCCCGGATCCTCTACTCCCGTTGCGGAACCTGTGCCTGTTGTGGCTCCTATTCAGCTTGTTGTCCCTCCCGCTCCGGTTGTACAAGATGCAGTGCTAGCTCCTGTTGAAGAAGCAGCAGTGGTTCAGCGTCCTCGTACTAGACTGCAGAACAATATTTCACAGCCCAAGCGGTATACAGATGGCACTGTTCGTTATGGCATGTTGAGTGTCACTGGGGAACCACAGAGTCTCGATGAGGCCTTGAAGCATGATCATTGGAAGGCTGCTATGGATGCAAAATTTGCTGCATTACAGAGGAACAAAAATTGGCATCTTGTCCCTCGCAAGCAAGCATCAAACTTGATTGATTGTAAGTGGGTTTATAAGGTCAAGAGGAAGTCTGATGGGACTATTGATTGATACAAAGCCAGATTAGTTGCAAAGGGCTTTAAACAAAGGTACAAAATTGATTATGAGGATACTTTTAGCCCGGTTATCAAACCAGCAACTATTCGACTTGTGTTATCTTTGGTTGTTTCTAGAAATTGGGTGCTCCATCAACTTGATGTTCAGAACGCATTTCTTCATGGTGTTCTGGAGGAGGAGGAGGTTTATATGAAGCAACCACCAGGTTATGAAGAGAAGTCCAACACTGGGTATGTATGCAAGCTTGACAAGGATCTGTATGGACTTAAGCAAGCACCTAGAGCATGGTACTCGAGGTTAAGCACTAAATTACAGCGTCTTGGTTTTCTCTCATCTAAAGCCGACACCTCTCTATTTCATTATTCCAAGGGTGGTGTTACTATTTATTTACTTGTATATGTGGCCGACATTATTGTTACAAGTTCGTCAGACTCTGCTGTTGAAGCATTGCTTAAGGATCTAAGAAGTGATTTTGCACTTAAGGATCTTGGTGAGTTGCACTATTTTCTGGGAATTGAAGTTAAAAAGGTTGATGATGGTATTGTGCTATCACAAGGAAAATACGCTTCCGAGATTATTCAAAGAGCCGGGATGAAGGCGTGCAAACCTGTCAATACACCTTTACCCGTCTCTGAAAAATTGTCAGTTGTAGATGGTGATGCATTGGGGCCTGAAGATGCTACCAATTATAGGAGTGTGGTCGGTGGTTTGCAGTACTTGGTGTTAACTCAGCCTGATATAGCATTCTCAGTTAACAAGGTATGCTAGTTCCTACATGCGCCAACCACCACACATTGGGCAGCTGTAAAGCGCATTCTGAGATATGTGCAGGGGACAACACATTTAGGTGTCAAAATTAGAAGATCACGATCTCTGCTGGTCAGTGCGTTTTCTGATGCGGATTGGGCAGGTTGCCCTGACGATCGACGATCAACAGGCGGTTATGCTGTGTTCCTTGGTCCCAACTTGATTTCATGGAGTGCAAGGAAGCAACCGACTGTGTCAAGGTCTAGTACAGAAGCTGAATACAAGTCTTTGGCCAATGCGACTGCTGAGATAATTTGGGTACAGATTTTGTTGCGAGAGCTTGGTGTACCTCAGCCTAGAGTTGCATGTCTATGGTGTGATAACTTGGGCGCTACCTATCTGTCAGCTAATCCAATCTTTCATGCACGTACGAAACATGTGGAGGTTGATTATCATTTTGTCAGAGAAAGGGTGGCCAGCAAATTATTGGATATACGGTTTATACCGTCTGGTGATCAGCTAGCTGACGGGTTCATGAAGCCTCTTGGAGTTCGGACATTGGAATATTTCCGCCTCTTGGAGTTCGGCCATTGGAGTATTTCTGACGCAATCTCAACCTTGTAGAGTTGTGATTGAGGGGGGCTGTTGAAATATATCTGTAACCGTTAGTTAGTTGTTGATTGTCTCTAGAAGCTACGCTTGATCTTATCTCCAGGTTGTTGTTGTATAGATATGCCTTGGAGGTTAAGTCATCGTTTGAACTAGAGATAGATTGTAATCTTGTACACCATCTATATAAACTGACGAAAGCCGACACCTCTCTATTTCATTATTCCAAGGGTGGTGTTACTATTTATTTACTTGTATATGTGGCCGACATTATTGTTACAAGTTCGTCAGACTCTGCTGTTGAAGCATTGCTTAAGGATCTAAGAAGTGATTTTGCACTTAAGGATCTTGGTGAGTTGCACTATTTTCTGGGAATTGAAGTTAAAAAGGTTGATGATGGTATTGTGCTATCACAAGGAAAATACGCTTCCGAGATTATTCAAAGAGCCGGGATGAAGGCGTGCAAACCTGTCAATACACCTTTACCCGTCTCTGAAAAATTGTCAGTTGTAGATGGTGATGCATTGGGGCCTGAAGATGCTACCAATTATAGGAGTGTGGTCGGTGGTTTGCAGTACTTGGTGTTAACTCAGCCTGATATAGCATTCTCAGTTAACAAGGTATGCTAGTTCCTACATGCGCCAACCACCACACATTGGGCAGCTGTAAAGCGCATTCTGAGATATGTGCAGGGGACAACACATTTAGGTGTCAAAATTAGAAGATCACGATCTCTGCTGGTCAGTGCGTTTTCTGATGCGGATTGGGCAGGTTGCCCTGACGATCGACGATCAACAGGCGGTTATGCTGTGTTCCTTGGTCCCAACTTGATTTCATGGAGTGCAAGGAAGCAACCGACTGTGTCAAGGTCTAGTACAGAAGCTGAATACAAGTCTTTGGCCAATGCGACTGCTGAGATAATTTGGGTACAGATTTTGTTGCGAGAGCTTGGTGTACCTCAGCCTAGAGTTGCATGTCTATGGTGTGATAACTTGGGCGCTACCTATCTGTCAGCTAATCCAATCTTTCATGCACGTACGAAACATGTGGAGGTTGATTATCATTTTGTCAGAGAAAGGGTGGCCAGCAAATTATTGGATATACGGTTTATACCGTCTGGTGATCAGCTAGCTGACGGGTTCATGAAGCCTCTTGGAGTTCGGACATTGGAATATTTCCGACGCAATCTCAACCTTGTAGAGTTGTGATTGAGGGGGGCTGTTGAAATATATCTGTAACCGTTAGTTAGTTGTTGATTGTCTCTAGAAGCTACGCTTGATCTTATCTCCAGGTTGTTGTTGTATAGATATGCCTTGGAGGTTAAGTCATCGTTTGAACTAGAGATAGATTGTAATCTTGTACACCATCTATATAAACTGACGTGCGGCCTCATTGAGAGGCACGGCACTTAGCCAATTTTACAACGTACTTAACCGCTATCGATCGATGATCCAGGGACCCGTCAGGCCTTTTCGGTGGGGCGCTTGATCCTGCTCGAACGGACGCCCTCTGTCCTAGACATGAATGCATATGCATGGGACGTCTGGCATGCACCTCTGCCGAGCCCGATCGAGAGGGCAAGGCCAAAACGTGCCGGAGCAGCAACAACCGTGCACACGCATCTGATCGAGCTGCTGCACCCCAAAGGTTGGAGCAGCTCGATCGTGTGCGATATATAATAGGAGCACTATTTGGTGCGATACGATCTACTGCTTCCGTTCCGTTGCCCGCACTTGTTGGAGGGTACACACGGGCATATGGCCTGCGCGGGCTGCAGAGCCAGACCAGCAGACTGACACGATGAAATGGGCACAGTAGGACAGCAGGCCTGCACAGACGCACAGTTGGATCACTGCACACAAAACAGTTGGGTACCTGGGAGGCTGGGAGTTACAGCATGCAGTTCGCCGCATGTGAGCCAGCCCACAGCACCCTAGTCCCTACCTACACTACCGCACGAATTAGGATATGCTTTTGTTTCCTTCATCTCAAGTTAACACAACACTACCACGTCGTATTTTAATCCACGTTTACACAGAAGAGAATCAACCAACAAGAAAAATCATATTACAATTAAGCTAGAAACAGACTCAACAAGTCATCATTTTCAGTTTATTCGTTAAGTATTCCACGACGGGCTTGTCACTAATCCATCAATTCTAGCTTAATTAGAGATAGGTCATGACGTCTCTAATCTCCGTTTTTCGTCTACTTCTTCCATTTATTCCTTTGACGAAGGCCAGTACTATAGCCTTGTGCGCACATTTCTACTACGACCGATGACCCCATACAATAATTTTTCAAGGATGCTCGCAGTCATGGTTGCCGGCCTCTGGGGACCAAGAGAATCCAGGCATGCATGGCCGTAAAGGCTGCAGTAAATCCTCTTCTTCTCCCTGTAGCTCCCCTGGACCATTTCTCATAAGCACAAACGCCGTCATCAGCTGGCCGCCTGACACGATCGGAGACACCACCCCTAGAGCTTGCGGGCCAGCGGGTGTACTACTCTTACATCTCCTCGATTATGATACGTACGTTTCCACATGCATGCCCCTCTAAACTGATGCATGCATGTATGTATAAAGACAGAGATCATGTATTTACTCGTCTCCTCTCATTATGTTTCCATCCTGGCTCCGCTCTTGATCCTGGCTCCGCTCTTGGCTGCAATTAAACCAATGGACAGCTTGCAAGTAGCATGTGCACGGGCGCGCGGGCGCGACTGCACGGCAGCAGCTCGATCAGATGCGTGTGCACGGTTGTTGCTGCTCCGGCACGTTGGCCTTGCCCTCTCGATCGGGCTCGGCCGAGATGCATGCCAGACGTCCCATGCATATGCATGCATTCATGTCTAAGGAGAGAGGGCGTCCGTTCGAGCAGAGACCTGACGGGGTCCTGGTCTCCTGGATCTATCCATCGCTGCGGTTAAGTACGTAAAGCTACCGTGCGCTGCTTGGTTGGTGGCCATAACTGACTGGCCACGCCACAGCACCTCACGCCACACTGTGGCCAGAAAAAAGTGCAACACTTGCGTTGTTTTTGCATGCTCAGCTCGTCTCGGGACAAGAACCACAAGCACCTGCCACTGCTTATGTGGCAACGAATATATATTTGTGGCTGGCAACCATTAGTGGCCGCAACGATTTTGTTGGCAAGGGCGTACTCCTCATGGAGTTGTGCTCAGGTGCTGGGCGCCCTGCACATATTATGTGCAGGGCCAATCATATTTTGCCACCTGTCACCATAATCACACAATTAGCACCGGCAATTAGCAACAGCCCAAACGGAGGCCCATATACATGAGATTCGCTCGCTCCCTCGCTCGTCTATCGTATTTGCTCTGTATACACGCCGTTTCTCACGCCGCCTTTGCATGCTCGGTTTCTTGTCTTCGCGCCGCCACTCACGTCGCAGTAGTGTCATCGTTCCCGTGATTACAATGAGGCATGAATATTTTGCTTCTGCTGCACAGAATGTATTCGTTGCTCTGAGCCATATAGCTTGAACGTGGCTGGGCAAGCGCTGCTGCAAAGTCTGAATGATGCAATTGGAGTACTCAAGCATTTCTAGTTAATTATTGTGATGCTAGCATTTGAAAAAGAAGAAACAAACTTAATCTACCGGGGTCCGTTGCCGCTGCCGCATGCAGCCATGAGTAGGAGTTCCGCTCAGGTGCTGGGCGCCCTGCACATATTATGTGCAGGGCCAATCATATTTTGCCACCTGTCACCATAATCACACAATTAGCACCGGCAATTAGCAACAGCCCAAACGGAGGCCCATATACATGAGATTCGCTCGCTCCCTCGCTCGTCTATCGTATTTGCTCTGTATACACGCCGTTTCTCACGCCGCCTTTGCATGCTCGGTTTCTTGTCTTCGCGCCGCCACTCACGTCGCAGTAGTGTCATCGTTCCCGTGATTACAATGAGGCATGAATATTTTGCTTCTGCTGCACAGAATGTATTCGTTGCTCTGAGCCATATAGCTTGAACGTGGCTGGGCAAGCGCTGCTGCAAAGTCTGAATGATGCAATTGGAGTACTCAAGCATTTCTAGTTAATTATTGTGATGCTAGCATTTGAAAAAGAAGAAACAAACTTAATCTACGAAGAGCTTAATCCTATGGCATATAAATCTGGTTCATAGATGTGTCGAGGGAAATGAATAGTTTTTAAGAACTTGAACTACAGAACAGAGGAGGATGCCTCGTCGAGCTTACGCTGATGCAATCTCACGACGGCGACGATGACAAGTGCCATGGTGTGAAGGCGGACGATCAAGTGACAGACGACTGCAACGCAAGCGGCGGCGCGAGAAACAACGCGCGTATACGGGGAAAATACAACCGACGCGCTGACGGACGAATCTCACATATATGGGCCTCCGTGTGGGCTGCCTGCTAATTGCCGGTGCTAATTGCCTAATTATGATGACAGGTGGCAAAATCTAATTGGCCCTGCACATAATATGTGCAGGGCGCCCAGCACCTGAGCGGAACTCCTACTCATGGCTGCATGCGGCAGCGGCAACGGACCCTGCATTGTCTTGGCAGCTTTGCCCCGTGTCGCCATCGGAGCAGGGCTCACGAGGGAGCACATGCAGTCTCACGAACGCGTATTATAGTTTTCAGGCGAGAGAAAGCATTGGCGATCGAACGGGATCATCAGAGGACGCACGCCCAACGAAATCACCGAACGACAGTATAGGAAGGCCTCGACCAAATAGTGGGCACCGCAATGGTATCCTACTACTAAGAGTATGCAGCTAGCACAATGTTGTATAAACAGTAGGTGTGCGTTACTAGAAAATGGCATCAGTATTTACTTACGTCCAAATATACATGGATACATGTACTAGCTAAGAGGGTGCACTAATGAAAGCTTATCGACCACATTAATAGAGGTTAATTAAATACTGCTAGTATCATCGATTAAAAAAACTAAAAGAAATCATGCCCAACCCTCCCACGGATACTTAAAACTAATTAAATACTGCTTGTATAATTTAGCCCTCTTGGGGTCGGACGTTGAGTCTTTAACTAGATGATACCCCGCACGTTGCTGCGGGAATTTTAATTTGTTACAAAATAAAATTAATTTCTAAATGATAAATAAAATGTATTATAGCAGTATAAATAACACTTGGCCATTTTGTCTCTATGGAAAATCAAGTGAGAAGGGAAGAAACATTTATACAGCATAAAGTCAACTATATGGAGCGTGTAATTTTTTTCCTCAAAAATGTGTGCAAATGTAATAGCAGTGTAAGTGGTGCTAAACATTGATATTCAAGATCGATTGGAGGTGTGGTTGTATTCTAATCTGACAACAGCAAGAACATGATGGTCAGTTGACAATTGCGTGCAATATGAGAATTGAATTTATTTAGTTGTTTAAATAAAATGAAAGCAATGAGAGAATTTGTTTTTCAATGAACAAAATTAGAGAAAGTAGTGTGTATCTAATAGTTGCAGTATTGTTCAATGCAAGGAACGGTGAACCAAAATCTGAGATCCTAATGCTAGTAACAGTGCGCTGAGTTTGATTAAGGATTTGAAAGAATTAGATGATAGTAATTTACAGTATTTTAGTTCTCATAAAAATATATGAATGCGGGCTTCGAAGGAAATATATTTACATTAGAAAGAAATGGTAGTGTGCCACCTCTGTGTTATGTGTAAATGACTGAAAATTGGTATGCATGCATGTTGCAACAGCCTGATTGCACATATGGGCCTGGATACACTAATTGAGCATATCATCAATTTCGCTGCTCCAGTGGCACTCAAATTGGGCACATCAAGACCTCTATGTGATGAAAGTAAAAACAATAAATAGAAATCAAATATAAAGAACCAAGAATTCCTGTGACCGTTAATTACGGCCATTTTTTGCTGGTAGTTAATTGACGGCCATTACCCGTGCA
Organism: Eragrostis tef; assembly: GCA_000970635.1. Classification (NCBI taxonomy): domain Eukaryota; kingdom Viridiplantae; phylum Streptophyta; class Magnoliopsida; order Poales; family Poaceae; genus Eragrostis; species Eragrostis tef. The sequence goes on along the minus strand of LAPY01002060.1, from coordinate 11,113 downwards.
TGAACTGAAAATAGAGTGATAGCACTAATATGGCAGAGGTTAGATCAATAAGAGAAAAATCTTGAAAGCAAAATCAAAGCCAAACGATACACATACCTAGGACCCTTGATCTTGGAAATAAAACTTGTCAACCCTTGCTATGCAGCTTTGTCCATGCTTTCTTGAATAATTTCGTGTTCAGCTGGTGAGGGCCATTACCATGCATGAACTGAGGACCTGAGTTATATCACTGATGGCAGAGGTAAATTCAATATGACAAAATTCTCTAAAAGCAAAATCATACACAAACCTAGGACCCTTATCTTGGAAATAAAATTCGTCATCCCCTGTTAAGCAGCTTTGTCCATATGCTTCCTTGAATAATTTCTTGTTCAACTAACTGACCCAAATAAGATATATGCACTTCTGGATATATGGTTTGTCGATTATAGAAGAGAATAATTAAATATTAGAACAAATAATGAAGTAGCACAGCAAAGGGAGAGAATTACCTGTACTCCCTAAAATCGACAGACAGACATTAGATCGGCGTGTCCTGCCGGCAGGAACTGCAAAGAGACATGGGTGCATCAGATCGGTTCTGGATGTGCCCAATTTGAGAAGCTCCTCGTATGCTTTCTATCTGCGGATGTGAAAAGAGAGATTAATCCCTATGCTTATGCCTAATGGATCTTGATGTGCCCAATCAAGTCCTCAGAACTGGATATGCCGTACCGTGTGCTGCCTCAGAACTGGCGATTAATCCCTATGCTTATGCCGTACCGTGTCGACTCGCCGCCCGCCTGCTCGTCATCTGAAAACAGAGGTCTTGATGTGCCCAATTAAGACCTCAGGAGAAGCTCCTCGATCGTTTTCTATGTGCGCAGAGGAGGAGGAGGCGAGAAGGTAGCTGGAGAAGGGATTTATTGCCGTTGTTTCGGTTCCTGAAGCATTGAAGGTGAGGGTGGGGCTGAGCGATGGCCGCTGGAGGGAGAAAAGAATGAAACAAAGGACAGGATGAAGAAGCTGCTGAGATCCAACGGTCTAAATAAAAAAGGTGACGTGGCTCGCTGTGGTTGCAGCTTTATAGCAATTAGTGATAGTTAATGGGTTGCATCTATATAAGATATATAGATTACTTTTGGGTGATGTGGCCTCGTAATTAGCCACTAACCCACATACTTAAAAATAGGTATCAAATACCACCGTAGAACTCCTCTAAAAAAATCAGGTTGTCCGGAGAGAGCAAGGGATATGGTGGTAGCTTTTACATCTTTTTCATAAGTATTCTGTTTGACCACATTTGTGTGCATCTATACACTTGACACAAAGTTTCTTGCGAAATATGGGTCACATGCTACTAGCCCTGTGAAAGTGGTGAAAAGGAGGGGCTATTTATGGTGGTAGGTTTTACACATCCCTTTAGCTAACTTTCACTACTACTCTTCAGTTAAATTTCACTCACCCACCCACCCACGTACCCTCCCACCAATTAAACCTCCGAAGTTTGTCTTATCTGTAAAATTTCTTTTATTTTAGTACAAATTTCAAAGCCTTCAATTTCTTATAAAATGTGCAACTTTTATTTTCAGGGTTCCTCGTAGGATTTGTATAATCCCTTTTTCTTTTGATTTATGTTATGGTGACGAGCTTATATGGTCTTATTCTACTGATAAGTGGATGGAGTACCATTGACGTCAATCTGTTGGCATGAATTTATTTTTGTCGCATGCCAGTTCACTAGTACAGCCCTCTCGAGTCTCTATATATACCGCTCCCCGGGCTCCATTAACAACGAATGCTTGCTTTCTGTTCGTTTGGCTTTGTGGAGAGAGAGAGTTCGATGAGCTGGTATAGGGAGAAGGGAAAGCGAGAGAAACACCAGCTGCAAACCTAAGCGTGCAGGCTATCGACCATCATCGGCGCTGCTAGCTGTGAGGTGGAGCTCCACGCGCCGGCGTCCTCCCCACGGCCGGCCAACGGAGGAGTTTGAAGGCCGTTTTCCTCGAGCCCTCAATATAATCATCATCATATATTCCGTCTTGGTGATCGCTCATCCTCTCTCTAGCTAGCGGATAAGCTCGATCTACAAGGTATTTTGTTTTGCCTTCATCTCTCTCGTTTCCATGGCCAAGAACAAGTCGTGTGTATGTGTGTTTGTGTGTGCTCGAGTGTGCAGTGCTTGAATTATTTCGCCGAATGGACTATGTAGGATGACGGAGCTTAGGCTCGGCCAACCTGGGTCGTGCCCCCATCCCCAGCTTTTTTGGCAAAAGATTTGTTAATACTACGATGACACTGAGCAATTAGCGTGGAAACCGAATGTGCATCGTTGATCACTTGAACTTGCAGTAGTCGGCAGAGACCATCAATGGCGGAGCACTTAGCTTTGCAAGGTCTGTGGCACGCCATGCTTTTTCCGCTGTGTCACTCTGCTCGTCTTGCTGTTTTCCCTGCCCATCGCCATGAATGGAGCTTGGAGAGTGAGGATTTGTTGGATTGATAGGAGGAAGGAAGACGTACTATACGAAGGGTGAATCGTTTTCAACGATATGGGTCATGGGCTGATTCATTTTGTCCATCGTTGCTTGTTTATCTATATGCCATGGCCCGTTAGGGAGGTAAATTTTATTAGAGAAGCTGCTGCGTTCGTGAGAAAATTTGAATGGAATTGTAACATTGTGGATGTGATGTTAATTCAAACAAACTTGTAGTTCACTCATATTTTATAAAGTACTTATTTCACGTAAGACTTAGTCAGTTAAAAACATCTAGATGTACTAATCATTACGTATGTTTCATTTACCGTACTGTTTCCTTGCAAAAGAAAATGTACCATACTGTTCGCAACATCATATCCCAAGAAATTCCAACACATATCATTGAATTACCCTAGCTAGACATTCTACTTGCACTATCCAAATCGATCATCCGTAGAATAGGTCATTCCCTTAAACAACCTTGCTTAAGCAACTTCGAGGGGATGCATCACTTTGTGCAAGTTCTATGGCATCATCATAAGCTGTGCATGATATACATTGCGATGCAGGATGAATTCGTCAAGAAGTTTATCCAACATGATGCACTTTGGATACATTAGTCCATATGTTAACCATAGTGACTAAACAAATTACCTGAACCATGATATGGGCATGTTTAAAACCTCTTGATGGAACTTGACAAATGCTAAACTTTAAAGTAATCCAATTTCCAACTTCCACAATTGATTAACGGCCAATTTTCACCATAGATGGAAGAAGGCGACATGGAGATAGAACTATTATTGGCAGAGCCAAAGAATATGGAGTACCACCTAGAGGAATATCTGGGAGTTATTTTTCTTCTTCTTTTATCTCGTTGATATCTCAATACAATTGGCTTGGCACTTATGAAGTTTTCCTGCAGGTGTATTTGATCATTCTTCTCAGGTATGATTTTTGAACATGTTGTATGGGAGTCAACATGTTTCGCATAGTACTAGAATTGTCACTTTCCTGCAAATATGGCTGGTTGCACTGTTATTAATGGTCTTAACGCATAAGTGACGAGGGTTGAGCACTTTCTTTTCATTATGATAGGTCCAAGATGTTTTAGTGGTGGAACAGAACAACATGATGAAGTGGATGACTTTCTTGAGTCAAGCGTGTTTGGTATGACATACTGTGAATGCATACAACCTCTTTTTTGTTATGAAATAGTTTCCATGTTTACATACGTACTGTCAATGCATACATCTTGGCAAGTGTACCTTTCAAAGTTCTAAAAAAATTCTGTATTAATAAATATGCACTTATTTCTGAAATTATCGCTGTAAAGGTATAATTAATGATATAATTTTCCTATCCCTTATTGATAGCATATAGAAATAGTTATTATTCATAAAAAAATATTTACACACATGGTATTTTTTAGGTTCATTCCTACCATGGGGCACTCTGCTACATGGTCCAAGAGGAACTCGCAGGAGAAGTCAATCATGGAAGGTACTGCTACTAGTTTTTCTTAATAACCAGCACAATAGTGGTAGCAGTCAGTGATCTTATGTTCCAGAGATGATACTTCAGGTTTATGTTTACAAAAAAAAGGTTTATTGATGAACTTTTGGTGATAGCTAGGAAAGGATGGGGCACATTGTTTTAGGACTGTCAATGACGGTTTCAGCAAACTAGCCGCTAAACCGATCGTCCCCGGTTGTATTGCAGATGAACAGTAGCCTAGCTTTGTTGAAACCATTGTGTTCGCCCCTACTTTGTATTAGTGAAATGTGCTATTTTAGAAGAGCATGGAAATCAGCACACTGGATATAGAGTTGCTATAGCTACCCACCCTCTTAATGTCAGCACAAGATAGAGTTCACATAATTAACCTCCTTGGAATAGTTATTTCACTAAACATCTCTCTGTTTTTTAGTTGCCATAATTTATTCATATACTTTATATATGTAGAACCACAGTGCTTCATATTATATATTATTAATCCAATAAATGAAAAACTAAAATGGTCATTTCTAGGGAGAAGTCAGCCATCAGTTTGCTTCACAATATCCTTGCATAAGTGGAGGTAGGAGAAACAATGATCACTGGCCACATGATGAAGTGATGAAATCTGTTTTTTAGTTGCCATAATTTATTCATATACTTTATATATGTAGAACCACAGTGCTTCATATTATATATTATTAATCCAATAAATGAAAAACTAAAATGGTCATTTCTAGGGAGAAGTCAGCCATCAGTTTGCTTCATAATATCCTTGCAAAAGTGGAGGTAGAAAAAACCCCGATCACTGGTCACATGATGAAGTGATGAAGCTAGTGGATGGTATCTCAACATACGGGGTAGGAAACTGGACCAAGGTAAAAGATGCCCATTTCTCAACATCAATTCGAGAGACAAGTCATCTCAAGGTATGTAGCTAGAATGGTGATACATTACATCGTGTAACAAATATGTACGTTATTCTAGATGTTTGTCAAATGTTTACTTGTGTTGTTAATTCATGCCCAGGATAAGTGGAGGAACTTGGTGAAAACTTGCACAAAGGTTATATTCTCTCTTAAGCAATTCTAGCTAGTAAACTTTTTCTGTTAGCAGTTCAATGACATTATAGTTTTATGTAACTGAATCCAGGAAGAACCAACGATGTATTTACATCTTGAGCAATCAGTGATTGATCGTATTCGGGAAATACATGCAAGACACCCTTATCCAAAGCAAAAGTGTAGTTACGGACAAACAACAACCACTGTTTTCTCTAAAAATAGGTGCTATTCTCATACATTTTTATTACAGCTCATACTAGACTCAGTTTGATTCTAACACATACTTTTCGTTTGCTCTAGGGAAAAACGCAAGTCCTGCTGATAGTATACAAAGAGTGTACCGAAGTGTCAGCTCATAACAGCACACCGCTCACAAGGGATGTGCTAGATGATTCTCCGTCTCTTCCATGATGTGATCTCTAATGATGTGAAAGACCTTAAGTGTACATATAGTAGGACCTGTATGACTTCATTTTAGTTATTCTTGCCTTCTTGGTAATATTTAGCATGCAGTCCAAATTATGTTCCAAGTGTGAAATCAAGTTTAGTTCATGAGGTTGCATTCTTTTTCAAGTTCCTAGTTATTTTCGACTAGAGATTAGTGAATATTGTCTTTAAATCAAAATTGATTTTGATCTGTTAAGTAAATTGATTTTGAACAGTTTTTTGGTTTCTCTAGATTCGTAAAATTATTTTTTTATATGTTAAAGTCAGCATCTGTAAGGGAACAAAAGTGGCAGTCATGTCCCACTCTCCAGCTACGAATCATGCCGTCAGCGATCATCCTCTTGCCTCCTCATCGTCCACAATCTAAATGCTAAATTTGCATAGTCCGATCCATAGTTAAAAATTCAATCAATTGTAATTTGGTTGACATGCTGGCCAAAAAATCAAAAGTAATTTGATTTGCCATGATTTTGGAATCATCATCATTCCATGCAGTTCAACAGTCCCCTTGCAATTTGACACCTCAATAGTAAAGTGCTATTGGATTCGCAGGCCCATTTAAGAGATTAGCATTATTCTAAGTTTTTCCACAACCCAACAGAATGATAGCATATCTCTAAGGACCCATAACCCAACAAATCAAAAGGAACCAAAGTAAAGATATATATGGTGACATAAAGTTGACACATCATGTGTTCGAGAAAAAAAGCTGACACGTCAGATCAATAGCTATCATTCTACTAAAAAAATGTAAATATTACATCAGTCCAATTAAAGTAAAAGACACAAGAGGTTGGAATAATTTCCTTCAAGCGTTTCTTTAATTAATAAGAATGAGGCAAGCAACAATAGGAGCATACTTGAATTGGATGCTGAATCCAAATATCAACAAATAAAATGTTGTTCCAATACATCCATTCATCCTAGTAGTGGTTTGACAGTGATCCTGTGAGCGCACACAATTAACGTAACTAATTCAACCCAAGTTCATCTCAAATGACTTGAGTGGATTCAATCACCACCCTCCTTCTACCTGGCCCTTCCCAATGTAACCAATCCTACATAAATCAAGAATCTGATGAGCTTCCCTCAAGGGCCTGCTCATGTCAGCAAACACATCACACGTGACAATGTCATCAAGAAAAGGAACACATCACTTCTCCACCATAATGTACTCAAGTAACCTAGAGGTTTGTTGATTTCCATCATCTAAAGAAAAGATTTCTTGATAGCTAACAACAACCTTATACCTAGCTGACAAACAAATTGCATAAAATTTGACTCAAGAAGCATAATTTCACAGCCAAATAACCAATGACATACTAATTTCGAAGATGCATGTTCTTCGTACAATAACCTTACAGAGGATACCTTGTTCCTAGGAATATGTGACATTTTTACGTTACAGTGTATAAATAGCATGTGAAATAATGGTAGCTATATGATTGAAGGTTGGAAATTATAATCCATAGAATAGAGACGGGAGCAGAAAGGAGTTCTTACCATAAGGCCGCCCGAACACTTCATCAATTGAAATCCTGCTCCAACTATCAAAGTATGTCTGGACTAAAAAAAGAAAGTACAAGACAAATCTCATCAGGCCTCCAGCAACAACTCCACCAATGATCGACAAGAATGTCTGACTGCAAAATTGAAAAAAAATATCATACTTAGAACAAACAATCTAGGATTGAATTCAAGTATCATGAATTGGTAAGATATTATATAAAGAATTGAAAAATATATTTGAACCACTACTTTTAGTTCATAAACTTTAACTTTATTACTCATCATCAAGCATTGTGGAATTCAGTTTGATGCAAGAGTAATTCTGAACCTAAAGAATGTCTCCTCTATGGTCATGACTTAAGACTGCAAAGGTTTTTTACTTGCAGTAGTTCCCAATATTGTGGGGAAACATCGATACAATCCCCGAAACTGTACTACCTACTCCAAGAGATCTTGCTAATCATAGATCAGACAAACTTAGAAATCCACCAAGCCTCCAGATTAGATCATGGCTATGGGAAGACCCGTAGTTGACAGACTTGACATTGCTGATGGGGTTCTCTACCTGGAGGATCAGGGAGATAGGACGGATGCGCCGAGGGAGATGGGACAAAGCTGCCACCGCTCTCGCAGTTTCGCGATACGGACGGAGCTACCGCCGCGCATGGATGGCGGAGAGGGGGTGCGCCGGCAAGGTGGAAGCGTGCGCACACAATCATCAGTCACCCCATATGGAAACCATAGGTGCATTTTGCACAGACTCGAGCTCGCAAGAGCAAAGCATACCAGTCTCGTTGATGTCGATGTGGTGGTCAGAGATCTTGTTGAGGAGGCGGAGCAGGGACAACTCGTAGCTACATCTGAAGAGAATAACCTGTGTCAACTTCTTGCGAATACATGCAAACAAAATGTCAATATTTATGCCTTTTAAATTGGTAACTACTGCAAGGAGAATTATGAAATAACTGCAGTAAGCTCCATAAGTGATATATAAAATGCATCTCATCTAATAGCAATGTCAATATGATATCAGCTAAGAACTTACCAGTTTCCATACTATTCCAATATAAATAGAACCAATAGACAGCACAAGAATATATCAACACGACATATTCTGTATCGCCATGGGCAAGAGAACAATTAATGACACCACCGTTATCCAGCTTTTTAAAAAAATCTGTGAGCAAGTTAGGGAAATTAGTCAACCAACAAACTAAAAGCAATCAGCAGGGAAGGACAATACTGCATTAGCCATTTACTCAGCAAGGTAGGATTTCACAGGTGAGGCCTGATTAACAACTAATATTTAAAGAAATCAGAAAATTTAAATAAGATTGAGTTCATGAATGAAATAGCAATATGTCTGCACCCTAGATTGATGAACTACTGAAATTCATATTATTGGCATTCTATTGAACAAGTTGAAGGAATATGAAAATCTCACGAACATGATTCATTGAATTGATGGCTTACTGCAGGAGGAGCAATAAGTGTACAGAGAATCTAACAAATTGGGATGGAGGAAAAAACAGTTTATTACTGAAATCGTGGTACTAAACATAAAAATCATCGGCCAATCTGCATGTTCACAGCACGGAATGAGATGGGAACGGGATAGTACCTCCGGAGGACTTGTGCTCAGTGTTGAGGTGCAGGCCGGAGGCAGGGGAACGGCGTTGCAGATCAGGTGGGATCCATTGAGTTGAGGCGGATGGCGTAACAACCCCGCATCAGATCTGGTCGCCTCCTGCTCCATCTTCACGCCTGATGGATCTGAAAGAGATACCTGAAGGAATTGAAAGCGCATTAGCCTGAGGATTGCGTGCAGAGGGTGATGGAAGATAGCGGCGCAGGGCGGATGGAGAGCCCAGGCGGTTGAGTCGAGAACAAACCATTGGTTATGAAGCAATCTGATTTGGGGCTGGATTAGCCCTAACGGGATTGGGACCATGGCGGCGCAGATAGGAAGAAGAGGACCGACGGACGGCTTGCTTGCCTGCCGCCGCCCGCCGGAGCGGAGGGCGGGCCGCCCTCACCAAAGAACGTCGCGACACGGATGGCGAAGAGGATGGCCGCCGGCGTACGCATCTGCTGCCGAGGGTACGGTGGAGGCGCACCGCGCGCTAGAGGGAGAGGGCAAAGGGGAACGGATGGATTGAGGCGGCGGAGGATTACGGGCAGGAAGTTGCGGCGGCGGCGGCAATGACGGGTCGAGCGAGGGAACCACGCGCCTGCGCCTTTTTTTTTTGTTTAATCACGGGGCGGGGCGGGTAGTAACGGGCCCCACCTGTCGGCGCCGAAATTTTTGAGAAGGGACGCGTGACGCACGCAAAAGTGAACTCAGAAGACAAATAATAAGGAGTAAAGATTAGTAGAACTAATTTGTTGTTCTTAACTTTAGTGCAGGATGGACGCACGTATTAGCTAGCATCCACAGTACTTATGCATATATGCATGTTTGACTCAATAGATACTGTATATTAAGCGCTGTCTCTCGATCGGTCATAGTTTTAGCACTGCTTGCTTGACCGTCTCCCTCTCTATCTCTCTCTCGCTTGCTTGACCGATCGACCAAGGACCAATGATGAACACTGCCCTGTTCGTTTTGCTGGTTGGCTAGTGGCTGAGCTGATTTTTGTGAGACGAAAGTATTGTTGCCCTAGTTGACTGGGCTGATTGGAACCACGGGCCTGCGCCTTTTTTTTTTTGTTTAATCACGGGGCGGGGCGGGTAGTAACGGGCCCCACCTGTCGGCGCCGAAATTTTTGAGAAGGGACGCGTGACGCACGCAAAAGTGAACTCAGAAGACAAATAATAAGGAGTAAAGATTAGTAGAACTAATTTGTTGTTCTTAACTTTAGTGCAGGATGGACGCACGTATTAGCTAGCATCCACAGTACTTATGCATATATGCATGTTTGACTCAATAGATACTGTATATTAAGCGCTGTCTCTCGATCGGTCATAGTTTTAGCACTGCTTGCTTGACCGTCTCCCTCTCTATCTCTCTCTCGCTTGCTTGACCGATCGACCAAGGACCAATGATGAACACTGCCCTGTTCGTTTTGCTGGTTGGCTAGTGGCTGAGCTGATTTTTGTGAGACGAAAGTATTGTTGCCCTAGTTGACTGGGCTGATTTTTGTGAGATGAAATCACTGTTGGCTGGGCTAAAAACCAGCAAAACGAACAGGCGGACTGATCGCAACGTATACATACAGACGCGGCCCGGCCCACCGCTTCTGACCGTGGCTCCGGTCGACAGCGGCATTGGTGCTTTCCTGGCAGGCACCGGTTGGCACCCCGGTTTGGGAAAGCCCTTGGCCCTGCGCCTTTCGTCCTGCCTCGGCCATCTCCGTGAAGCGTCAAGCTCGCCGGAAGCAGGCCGGCACATGGCGCGCGCCGCTGGTAGTGGCGCCCGCTGCTGCTGCGTGCTGCCGATGAGACCTTTTTTAGATAATGAAAACTGTTTACAGGTTTCTAGTCTCTGCAAAGCACCACAGCCCGTTTTTTGTTTTTCATCATTATTACAAAAATGGTGTCAATCACAGATTGACCAGCAGAGCTTAGACATAAATAAATTCAAATCAAGGAGGTCCAATTCTATTATTAAATCTCCAATCATGAGAGGCGAAAAGCTTCATCGCAGCTACCTCCAGTGTTGCGCTTACTCCTCTTATATGGTCTCGAACCTCCTCACGCTGCACCATCGCTCAGTACCGCAGCCAGTAAGCTCCCCTAAAAAGTGCCTGCATAAATGATGTATATTTTACATTATCAAAAAAAATTTCATTTCTACATCGCCAAATCGCCCAGCACATGGCGGCTGCCCCTACTAGAACAATTTTACGCTTGTCAGTGTTAAAATTAACAAGCCAATCCCCAGTAATATGGGCTAGTGATCTAGGTGGGCTGATACCTGTAGCTGTATAAACTACTCTCCAAATAGTTTTAGCATGGTGACAGTCAAAGAATAAGTGTTGAATCGTTTCATTACAATTACAGAAACTACACGTTTGACTCCCTTCACCATGTACCATAAGAAAATCTTAATCTTTGTTGGCAGTTTCAACTTCTAAATTAACTTGTGTCTCAAAAAAGTGCCTTGATTCATCAATAGTAAATACATAGACCGGGTCG
>LAPY01002059.1:69326-93003 GCA_000970635.1 Eragrostis tef | reverse complement strand
GAGGTAGGCAGCGGAGGTGTTGGGGTGCTGCGGCGGGCGGATGGCGAGCGCGCCGATGCTGTGCATGAGGTCGGCGATGGGGCGGTGGGTGATGGGGTCGATGCCGCGCTGCCGCAGCTTCTTGCTCAGCTTCGTGTTCCAGTAGTTCTTCACGTCGTTGTCCGTGCGCCCCGGCAGCTGGTTCGCGATCAGGGACCACCTGCAGCGCCACAAACCATTTACGCATACACACACACACACAAACCCCCAGAGATCAGCAACATCATCGCAATGTCAACGGAGTGTCTCTTCATCATAGAATAGAATCTGAACACTTTGCATGTATAATTTGCATCTACGACTGCTTCGCACCTAGTAGTTTGCTCTGCTGCCTACGGAAAAGTGCAGATCAAAGACGAGCAGATTTTACAGGTAACGGTCATCTATGAACACAACAACGCGCACATGCGTTGCGCGTCCCACCGCCGGAGCAGTTTGTTATGGCTCACAGCGCTGCTAACGGTTTCCGTCCTCTCCGCGATGCCATCATGTCATTTTCATTGTCAGATCAAGATCGCACCGATCAGAGCATCGTCACTGGTGACTGAGGGAGAAGTTGATTCTAAACACTAGCGTCAAAAGATGTAGCGGCCGGGCCAAATCGGTGCCACCGTTGTGCCTTGCGGTTATGCTATTTGTTTTTAGATAAAAAACGAGCAATTGAGTTCAGCTCAGATGATTTTTCGCCTATCACTTATATTTGCAAAACAAAGGCATCGCTCTGAATTGTGCTTGGATCCAAACACTACTCCTATCAGAGAAGAAACACATATATCGTGCGTGTCTAGTTGCTTACTGAAACTCTGAAAACGAAAATGACAGACAAAAACAGAGCAGTTGATGGCTGATACGTGAACAATACCTGCTTCCGAGCATGGCGTGGAGGGTGACGATGAGCTCCTCCTCCTCCTGTGTGAAGTTCTCGTGCTTCAGGTTGGGACGCAGGTAGTTGGTGTACCTCAGCCTGCAGCTCTTGCCGCACCTCTTCAGCCCTGCACCACCCATATACACCTGCAATTTCGTCAGCCGAAAAAGAAAAGCTTCGCTGGTGGCATATGTGAATCTGTGAAAAATGTGAGCCTGCATGCACATGACCTGCCCTCTGTGGAACGGTGGTCCAGTTGCCGGTGCCATGGGTGGAGGTGAAGGCCAGCAGCTTTGCGTCCTCCTCCGGCGTCCACAGACCCTTCTTCACGTTCGCCTTGTCGCAGCACGGCGGCCTCCCCATCGACCCCTCACCCTCCGTGCTAATTCAGCTAAACATCAAGCAATCTGACGGCGAGTTCTGATGCCTGATGAGATCACCGCTGCTGCAAAAGGTGGTAGAAATAGAGAGGAGCCTCCTATGAGAGAAGCTGCAGGCACGGTAACAACATGTTCGGGAGGTGGAGGCACGCGACGAAAGCGTGAGTCTCTCGCCCTGATTTAACTAGCCGTGGCGTGGTTAGTGTCAGTCTCGCGCAAATGGTTAGATTAGGGCAAAGGGACATAGGTTTAATCGTAGTTTACGCGGCCGTCGAGTATAATAGAGCGGCCGCGTAACTGCATTCCTCCGGCAAATCAACAGCTTAGCGCGGGGGGTGTTGGTGCGGCTAATCTGTCATCGCGACGTTTAAAATTTTCACGAGTGGGACATGATGATTTTCACGACATCAACGCCGCGAAATCGGTTTTGGCCATGGGATCTGGGGAGAGGAGGGGATCATATCACCAGCGCTTGGAACTCGCGGAAGATGTGTGCTCGTCAGTTGCATAGGGGAAAAAAAGGATGACCGGTTTCTAAACATCAGAACTGTGAAGCTCGAACAAGAAAACCCACCATGCCTACCTCGCGGGGCGGAAAAAGAATCTACAATGCCTGATGGAAATTATCAAGGAAAAATAACAGCGAATTAAGCTATTCAGTACTAAACTTTCCATGTGGAAAAGGTCAAAACAAAAAAAGATTTCGGAAGCCCAACTGATATTATCAGAGCCAGGTTTCGATCCTGGGACCTGTGGGTTATGGGCCCACCACGCTTCCGCTGCGCCACTCTTATTTTGGTGTCGATCGTATGTTTAAAATCTATATAACCTGTAACTAGAATCTCCACCGACCAGCTCCAATAGTCCGATCCACCGTTCACCCGACATCACACCGCCTCCGCGCGAAAAGAGGAAGAAAATACAAAAGCGCGAGCCAATCGCCACGCGCCAGGCTACGCGCCCCCAGGCAGAGCAGGACGCGTGTGTCCCGCGTCGCACGCCTATATATCAAACACCTGCGGCACGGCTCTGCTCCTCTCCGGCTGATCTTGTTCGTGCTGTGAAGCGTGGCCTCAGTAGATAACTCATGAGCGAGCTGTGAGTGTGAGAGCTACTAGTTCTAGTCGTTTCCTGTCCGGATGGAGGATTCCGTAGGCGAGGAGGAGAGGAGGGAGCAGGGGGAGGCCATGGCGCGCACCGTGAGAAGGGATGGACATGTGGAAGCGGGTCGTGGCGGCGGTGAGCCCGGCGAGGAGGGCGGGTTCCTGAGCGCCATGGCGTCCAAGATCGACGCCGCCATGGCCGGCGGTGATGAGAGCAGCTTCGAGGACGGCGGCGCGGTCAATGCGACCGCGGCGTGCAATGGTGAGGAGGAGGGAAGGGAAGACGGTCATGGAGGTGGCGGGATGTTCCAGAGGTTCATGTCCAACTCGCACGTTCCCTCGCCGGACTCAGGTAAGGACCCCTGCTTTCTCCAGTCTCTAATCTGATTTTGAGCGTGCAGTGTGCATTTTGGTAAATATTTCTAGTTCGCGTAGGAGCATCAGGAACAGAGGAACTGAAAGGGGAAGAGAGAGATCCAGACGCGGGAGGCGAGCAAGGCGGGATCTTGAGCGCCATGGCCTCCAAGATCGGCATGGCCATGTCGAGCTCCAATGGCAATGGGGACCACGGTGCCGCAGCTGACGCCAAGACGAGCAATGGTGACGCCGGTGACCAGAGGAAGGGCGAGGAGAAAGAGAAGAGTGGCGAGGAAGCAAATGGTGGTGGGATTCTGAGCGCCATGGCTTCCAAGATTGGCACGGCCATGTCTGGCGCCAATGGCAATGGGGAGCACAGCACCGTGGGCGACGCCGTTGACCACATTAAGGCCGAGGAGAAAGAGAAGGGGACTGAGGCGAATGGTGGTGGGATTCTGAGCGCCATGGCTTCCAGGATTGGCATGGCCATGTCGGGTGCCAATGGCAATGCGGAGCACAGCACCGTAGGCGACGCCGTTGACCACATTAAGGGCGAGGAGAAAGAGAAGGGGGATGAGGCGAATGCTGCCGGGATTCTGAGCACCATGGCTTCCAAGATCGGCATGGCCATGTCTGGCGCCAATGGCAATGGGGAGCACGATATCACGGATAACGACAAGACAAGCAAGGTCGAGGAGAAGGAGAAGGAGGATGATGCCAATGGCGGTGGACTCGTTGATCAGATCATGTCCAACCTTCCCTCGGGTGGGTTCTGCTACCTGCTCTCGTGATTTGACTTCTTTGATCAATCCTTCTTGCCATGACAGGTTCAACTGACAATTTTTCTGTTCTATTTTCGCCGTTGCTGCAGATGATCAGGCGCCGGAAGCTGACGAAGCTTCTCTGCTCATCGCCATTATCGAAGACTAGCAAATGGTGGTGTATATTTAGACCCCACTTCAAAAATTAGGCCCCTCTTTTTTTTTGAGTAATTAGATCCCTCTTGTGGTTACATGCAAGCACAAGAGACGGTTTCCTTGTAGACTCTAGTAAAAGGTTTTCTTGTAGACACTAGGGAGATATGTTGTAGCTGTAATCAGAGTGCCAATTGGCAGACGTGATGTTTGCCTTTTCAGGCATCAGACCGAGAGTTGAAAATAAGTCACTGCTCACATTTTATAATGGAGATGAAACCAAGATCAGCGATTTCATTTTCAAAATACTATCTATATATCCCTCATATTAGCATTTCGCAAGAGAAACAGAAGGGCAAAACCAATAAAATTCTGCGTCGCACACATTTGCATCGTAACGTAGAGAGGAAAGAATGACACACCATCAGTTAAGAGCTCAATGCCAGCATATTGGGACAAACCCGTTAGCTGAATATTGCCTGCATAATACAACAGACTGTGAGGACAACTCGGCCAATGCCATCAATATTGATTCCGTAAAGCTTGTAGGAGGACTAATGATGCCATACAAGAAGTTGAAAAGAGGACAAATATTAGGTTACAAGATGTCGAGAGAGAGAGAGAGAGAGAGAGAGAGAGAGAGATCAATGTCCGAATATTGCAAATAATCTGCTAATAATGCTTATGCTTGCTACAAAAAGGCTTCTTTTCAAATGGAAAGCGTTCACTTCAAGTATGACGATCAAAGAACTTCTCAATGGCCACTGAGAAGGCAGCAAAACCGGCACATCCAACGCATGCAGCTTTAGGGCCACCTGCAGGAATATACCACAGTTTCTTTAGGGTATAGGTTTTGAAACATACAATTATGGATGCATCAGGGCAGTAATATAGAAACTTGGTATAAATAAATATATAGGATTCTAGATACGACGAGCCTGTAATATAGGAGTACTGCCGAAATGCTTTGAAGTGGTCATGAACAGCTTGTCCTCACATTTAAGATATACAATGGCAAAGCTAGTTAACAAAAATAAAATAAATATAAACATGACTTTAGCTAACCAAGGGATAGAAAGAAAACTACATAAATAAAAATATCCCTACCCAGACTATGATAAGAAATGCTTTATATGTGATAATATAGCATCAATTCACCTATCTCCATTCTCAATTATGATACATGGAGAGAGTGTTGGGGAGAAGACTGCTAGAGAAGCAAAAGATACCTATCCACCTTTCTATATATCCCTCATATTAGCATTTCGTAAGAGAAACAGAAGGGCAAAACCAATAAAATTCTGCGTCGCACACATTTGCATCGTAACGTAGAGAGGAAAGAATGACACACCATCAGTTAAGAGCCCAATGCCAGCATATTGGGACAAACCCGTTAGCTGAATATTGCCTGAATAATATAACAGACTGTGAGGACAACTCGGCCAATGCCATTAATATTGATTCCGTAAACCTTGTAGGTGGACTAATGATGCCAGGCAAGAAGTTGAAAAGAGGAGAAATATTAGGTTACAAGATCTCAAGAGAGAGAGAGAGAGAGAGAGAGAGAGAGATCAATGTCCGAATATTGCAAATAATCTGCTAATAATGCTTATGCTTGCTACAAAAAGGCTTCTTTTCAAATGGAAAGCGTTCACTTCAAGTATGACGATCAAAGAACTTCTCAATGGCCACTGAGAAGGCAGCAAAACCAGCACATCCAACGCATGCAGCTTTAGGGCCACCTGCAGGAATATACCACAGTTTCTTTAGGGTATAGGTTTTGAAACATACAATTATGGATGCATCAGGGCAGTAATATAGAAACTTGGTATAAATAAATATATAGGATTCTAGATACGACGAGCCTGTAATATAGGAGTACTGCCGAAATGCTTTGAAGTGGTCATGAACAGCTTGTCCTCACATTTAAGATATACAATGGCAAAGCTAGTTAACAAAAATAAAATAAATATAAACATGACTTTAGCTAACCAAGGGATAGAAAGAAAACTACATAAATAAAAATATCCCTACCCAGACTATGATAAGAAATGCTTTATATGTGATAATATAGCATCAATTCACCTATCTCCATTCTCAATTATGATACATGGAGAGAGTGTTGGGGAGAAGACTGCTAGAGAAGCAAAAGATACCTATCCACCTTAACCCATTTTATAGTTGCAACCTGAGTTTTCAAATCGTATAGAAAGCTGAAAGCTTAAGTTGATGCTTGGTAAACTTTAAGTAATTGATCAAATTTGCAGCAGAGGAATGGCAAAATTATTTACCTTTTACAGCTAAAGCTCCTCCTGTGACACAGCCAGCTACCGCTGTATTGGTGGTGTCATGCCTTGCCCGAGCCTGCCAGCGCATGAAAGTCAAGCAAGTAGAAAGCATGCATATACTCAAGAATGAGAACATGTACACTGTATCTACCTTCTCTATGACACATTCAGCTGCGGAGAAAATCAGCCCCATGACTGCAAAGGTTTTGGCATTGCTTATGCTTCTACTGCCCATCTGTTTTGCTGTGTAGACTATTTGTTGCCTTGCAGTCATCTCTTGTTGCATTATGGGATTTTCCAAAGCTCCAAAGAATAGCCCCATCATTACACCAAGACCACCTCCTATTGAATGAAATATCCGAGTTAAATCAATTATTACCAGGATACATCCACATCCACACCAAACTTTTTTTTAAAAAAAAAAAATTATACACTTGTAACAAGACGTCGTTGAAAATCTTCATTGAATATCTAACAGTTGACCATCGAGCCTGTAGCATAGGGTAAAGCAAGACAAAGTTTTGAAGCCAGGCTGGAGTAACCAACCACGTTCTGTAGGTACTAAACACCAAAACCGTGAGCAAATTCAGATAATTGGACTATATGTATGATAAAGGAGCGCTCATGAGCATATCATCATTATGAGTTACACACTTTTTTAATCCATTGAACCTTTTGGAACCAAGCTTCCTTCCATAAACCAACCATTAGACCCTCTCGTAGAGACTAAACATGAAATGAATCTGATCAAACCAGAATAAATTTGATCTTGCTACAGCACAATGCTTATCAATTATGTGTTTATTGCATATTTGCACTATGCGTCTAGCAACACTGAAGGTAAGGAAATAAAGAAAGACAAAAGGATGTCTAGAGTTGAATCCAGTCATTATTTTTTACAATATTTCAGACAATTTATTCGCAACCTACTTCAAACATTGCTGAACCACTTATTTGAGTATACTCTGGTACTCCCTGACTAGCAATTACAAATGGCAAAATTACAAAAACACACACAAAAAAAGTTCTCTTGGGCAAGTTCACTACAAAATATCATATCTAAAAAAATGAGCCTATCAAATTTTCACATAACAGATCATCCAAACACGATAAGACACATTTTCTGCCTCCATAAGTTTCCTAACATTTCTCAATAGAGAAGCAAATAGAATGAAAGTAGAATTGCGACAACAAATCGATGCACTAGCACATCAAGATTTTCCCGTGCAACGAATTGACGCAGTAGCACACATCAAGTCTTTCTCATGCAATTCCTCCAAACAAAAATAAGAATGGTATGTTTTGTTCGATTGTTCCGAATTTTGCGGACAAACAAAGAAAATAAAACGCTAACCACCTAAGCAATGAACAACGCTTCCATCTCCCGAAAAGAATAAGTGGCAGACTAACATGGCTCTCAACTCCTCACGCGTCATCTAATCCCCGAGCCACCCAATGAATCAACGTTTAAGCCTGCGTACTGAAAACTTCGTCATAACTAAAACCCCAAGTCCATTTAGTCCCCAAACTCCCGGTGGACCCAAGGATGCCAGAACAAATACCAAATCTTGTTCCAAGAATAAGTGGCAGACTAACATGGCTCTCAACTCCTCACGCGTCATCTAATCCCCGAGCCACCCAATGAATCAACGTTTAAGCCTGCGTACTGAAAACTTCGTCATAACTAAAACCCCAAGTCCATTTAGTCCCCAAACTCCCGGTGGACCCAAGGATGCCAGAACAAATACCAAATCTTGTTCCAAGAATAAGTGGCAGACTAACATGGCTCTCAACTCCTCACGCGTCATCTAATCCCCGAGCCACCCAATGAATCAACGTTTAAGCCTGCGTACTGAAAACTTCGTCATAACTAAAACCCCAAGTCCATTTAGTCCCCAAACTCCCGGTGGACCCAAGGATGCCAGAACAAATACCAAATCTTGTTCCAAGAATCAAAACTTGCTAGTAAAACTGCGCCTAGTGGAGACAAGCAGCTAAGTTGCTGAGAATAATGTACAGAACGGAGCACTGGTGCAGTGTAGTTACCCACGACGCCACTGACGACGCTGCGGACGGCGCAGTTGTTCCAGAGGTCCTGCCCCTTGATCTCCTCCGGCGTCGGCAACCGGATCGGCTCCACGGCCCCCGCCTGGCTTGCGGACTCACCGCCAGCGCTGGCACCCGCCGCGGATGGTTCTGGTGAGGCCATCCTTCACACTCTGGTCCCCTTCCCCTCCTCTCGGCGGAGCGCAGCAGCCGGGCCACGCAGCACCACGAGAGCTTGCCGAAGGTTCTGGAAGGTTCCAGAGGCAGGTGGACGGAGAAGGACCCGGCTAATGTATGTAGTGCCCCCCGGCAGCTCCGCTTTCTTACCTCCCCTCCAAGGCGAGGAGAGGTGGCGGCGGCAGCGGCGAGGGAATCAAAAGGGAAGCCGATGAGGACGGTGTCCGGACCTGACCTCGCGTAGCCACAACGTGCCGCCCGTATATTTTTCCGTAAACAGTCAGCGATTACGTAATCTCTGAATACGCTAACACCCTCGCCAAACGTAAACAATTGGACATCGCACACATTTGCAACCCGTATCGAGATATCATCCGATCCACCACGCGGCCGTCCGATTCGTTCAGTCCCTTCCCAAAGCACAACGCCAGCATCCTCTGCCCGCCGCCGCCGCCGCAGCATCTCCAAAACCCAACGAAACCCTAGATCCGCCGTCCCCGCCTCCGACTCCAGCTCCGGCGAGCCGTAACCCTCCCTCAGCCAGCGAAGATGCCGAACCTCGAGTGCCGGATGTACGAGCCGCGGTTCCCTGAGGTGGACGCGGCGGTGATGATCCAGGTGAAGCACATCGCCGACATGGGCGCGTACGTCTCCCTCCTCGAGTACAACAACATCGAGGGAATGATCCTCTTCTCCGAGCTCTCCCGTCGCCGCATCCGCTCCATCTCCTCCCTCATCAAGGTTGGCCGCCAGGAGCCCGCCATCGTGCTCCGAGTCGACCGCGACAAGGGCTACATCGACCTGTCCAAGCGCCGTGTCTCCGAGGAGGAGGCGCACGCCTGCGAGGACAAGTACAACAAGTCCAAGCTCGTGCACTCCATCATGCGCCACGTCGCTGAGACGCTCGAAGTCGACCTCGAGCCGCTCTACCAGCGGATTGGATGGCCGCTCTACCGCAAGTACGGCCACGCCTTCGAGGCCTTCAAGCTCATCGTCTCCGACCCTGACGCTATCCTCGACGCGCTCACATACGAGGAGAAGGAGACCGGCCCAGACGGCCAGGAGGTACATTCTGTTTCCTTACCAATCTGCAAGTCATCATAGTGCCCTATCAGTCCATAACATGGATGTTTCACTCTCTTGATAACCCTTGTATGCTTTATTTTGACTACCAATGCATGCTCTATGGAGAAAGAAATCTCACTTTTTACAATCCTTATGAACCTGCCAAACACCATTGTGACCTATAGATGTAGTGTGACAATTGAGTAGGTATAAGACTGGCATACACATCCACTAGTCCCATTCGCATATTTACGTGCCTCGGGAATCAGTAGTAATTGATGTGAGATCAAGAACAGTAATTGCTATTAACTTCTGTAAAATATTTAAGTAGGTTTGTCGATCCTTTAAGATAAGTAGTCATTGGTTGAGGAAAAAAACTTGTATGTTAATTTTTCCTGTATGAAATATCACTTTTTACAATCCTTACGAACCTGCCAAACACCATTGTGAGTTTGTGACCTATAACCGCGCCTTTGGTTAACTATATTGATTTGAATATAATTAGATGTAGTGAGTGACAATTGAGTAGGTGTGGCGAGCTAAATTTTTGTGTGCAGAAGATGTCTGCGTTGGGAATCAGAAGTAGTTTGTATGGAATCAAGGGCACTAATTTGTATTAATTTATGTAAAATCTTAAGTAGGTTTGTCGATCATTTTCGATAAGCTCGCACGATATCTAATTGGGATTGCTCGGCAGTAGATAAACAGTGGTATAGCTTGGTTTTGGTGATTTAGCTTTTTATGCAACTTATCATATATAATGCAGACAGTTGCCGAACTTGGCACCTTGAGTTGATCAAGTTCTGTTTATGATCTTTGGAATTATGTTCCAGGTGATGTGGATAAATATATTGTGGCATTACTTTGGACCAAATAACAAGAAACTATTTGAGACAAATACAAGCTTATATTTACTGGCAGGTTGTTAAGGTGGTGCCTGCTGTCACCCCTGAGGTTAAGGATTCTCTGGTGAAGAACATAAGGAGGAGGATGACGCCACAGCCACTTAAAATCCGTGCTGATATCGAGATGAAATGCTTCCAGTTCGATGGTGTGCTTCACATTAAGGTGAGTTACTCAAATTGCTGCCTTGTTATTTAACTGAACATGTTGCAAACCTAATCTGAACATGTTGCAAACCTAATCTGTTTTTATGTTTGCAGCAAGCCATGAAGAAAGCTGAAGCTGCTGGCAATGATAACTGCCCTGTGAAGATTAAGCTAGTTGCTCCTCCTCTTTATGTTTTGACCACACAAACACTTGACAAGGTTGGCATCCTCTTCAGAACTTAATTCGTATGGTTTAATTGTTACGATTTGAGCTATTAGATGAAGATTGTCTACTTTGATAAGCCCCCTCTGTAATCAACCTTTTATGCTTAAACACATTGTGAAACATACTAGGTGTTTCTGATCCTCGTCTATTCTAGACTACAGAAAACACACACATCACCTTTCAGTTTGATCTTATATGGTGATGAAAACTAGTTCATGCTTTTCAACCATTATGCATGTTTCAGTGACCAGTAAACTGTCAAGTTGATATTAGATTATTGTTTGGTTTAAGACTTGTCATCAATATCATGAATGCATTGCATTTCACTTATTTTATGCATTCGTCTGGGATTATTAGGCTAGCTTGGATGAATGATCCTCTGTTGTAATGAATACAATGTCTCGAGGTTTGTGGTTAAATGACTGTAGATTTGCAATCCTGAAAAATCCAAATTAACTATCATTTTTTTCTTTTGAACAAAATGTCTCGTGCTATGGTTAAAATCGTGTCTTCAGATTCAGAAAATAACTATATGCTTGTTTTTTTGCGTTTCCGTTGACCAGGACCAAGGCATTTCAGTTCTCACTGATGCAATCAAAGCTTGTACATCAGAGATTGAGAAACACAAGGGAAAGTTGGTAGTTAAGGAGCCTCCAAGAGCTGTAAGTTTTCTTTATAATTATCCAAGTTGTTAGTCCTGGTTTAATTGATGACATTATTACAACATTGTTAGTGCTTAGGAAAGAAAGTTGTTCTGTCATCATAAATTTAGAAAGTGGAGGGAGCAATTCCTTAGGCTGCAACTAAAGCTGAATGTATTTGTTGACTTAAAAAACAGGTGAGCGAGAGGGAAGATAAGCTATTCCTTGACCAGATAGATTCCCTGATGGAGCAAAATGCAGAGGTTGATGGTGATGATGACAGTGAAGAAGAGGAAGACACAGGAATGGGTGATGTTGACCTCACAAATTCCGGTGTTAATGCGTATTAAAGCTCCACTGGTTGATTTGGAAGAGAATTGCTGTATAGCACCAGCTAAGATTAAGGGTCCTGTTTGAAAGCAGTTTTATTTTGTTAGGTTTTGGTGGCTGATCCCCCTATGAATTCACTGAAACATGTTACCCGCAGTGTTCATGTTTTGGGGCCCAGCCAGTGTGAGGGAAGCTTTTACTTTGGTCGAGCACCACCTAAATTTTTCATGGGAGTTAAAACACAGTTCGTTGCTACACGCAGTGTTTTTTTTTTAATTTTATTTGCCGCCTATACTTTACAGGATTTCAGACGTGTTTTCCTTGGCGTCTGATATGTGATATGTAGTCGCCCAACCGTTGGTCCTTGTGAAAATTTCTTTGCAGATTAAGCTGCAATTCTGTTGCTTCCGTTAATGGCTTCAGCACTTGATTTCTTGTTTGCAAAATACCAGCACTCAAAATGTGAGCCAGTCTTGTTTACCCGAAACCGCAGTCCATGAGTTACTCTGCTTGCTGACTACTCCCTCAGTTCGCATATTGTGGTCGCTCCCGACCACCAAATGAACTAGAAAACAACTAACATCTGCTGTCAGAACGTCAGCAATATCAAAACGGAGGGAGTACTACTACTGTGAAGAAACGTAAGGCAGATATCGAGTTTCAGAAAGGAAACTTTGCTGGCTACCGTGACGTAACGTTATGGCCGATATTCAGTTTCAAAAGGAAACTTGAAGGTGGATATTTGAATTTGCAAAGAAAAGAAAAGGGCAACCATACATACACGAAGCTTGTGTGAAAACGGGTGAAGCTTGTGGGCAGATCATCGCTAAGACATGTAGTAGTACACGGCTCTATGCAGCGTTTCAAAATTGCTATACATGTTATACGGATCTGTACACCTTAGATAGAAAAAAAGTCATTTTAAGTGGGGAAATATAATTATCAAAGAAAAAAGTGGGGGAAATATTAGCTGCGGCTAGTCGATTTTCGACTGGCAGAAGAAGAGGCCAAGGGCACACCAGCGCCCAGCGCGAGTGTACGCTGTAGCTAGTAACAACGAGAGGAGTACGGGGCTTCACGTACAAGTCCTCCCACACCCGTGCCTGCTGGCTGGCACCCACCTGCACCGTGCTTCTACGCTTTTCTCGTCCCCTACGCGCCGCGCCTCGATCGGAACCCTAGATCATGGCGAGCCTAGCGACGGGCGGCGTCCCGTCTGATGCCGGCTGCTAAATGCTCCCACCAACCACCCTCCCCGCGCCACTACTGGTACTTGCGCTTGCTCCTCCTCACCCCTGCTTCTGATTTCCTGTGCGCTTCATCATCCGTTGTACTATTTGCTTTGTATGCGCTGCAAGGAGTACATCTTGGTTTTTTTTTTCGGAACGGGCTGGATCTAGGGGGAAGGGAAAACAAAATGTAGCACCCGCTTCCGTTTTAGTTAACTATACTACAGGGATTGGCTATTCTTTTTAATATTTACCTAACAAGGAAAGTGTATGCTCGGCTTAATTAGACTGCTTGGCTAGTTGCCGTACATGTTGATATGGCTGCTTAGTGAACTAATTGTTTACTCAGTCATAAATGAACTCAGGTTTCAACCTTAAGGAACAGGCCCCTTTTTTTAATTTCAGTAACCAACTTGCTTCCCCTGTCTTTAGCTTGTCTTGATTATACTGCTTGGTAGTGGCGGGGCTAGAAAATAATTTTTCGGTGTGCACAAGCATAAGAAGCATAACTAGTCATGAGTAATTAAACTACTCACTAAAGGCAGAGTAGTATTTTTGGGTGTGCCAAGGCATTCCAGGCACCCCACCTAGCTCCTCCTATGCTGCTTGGCTTAGACGCCGTATATGTTCTGCTTAGTGAGCTAATTGTTTACTCAGTACTCAGTTACGATGTGCTCAGGTTTAAACTTTTTTTTTTAATTTCTATGCACAGGGCTCATATTTACGTCAATTGTGTATATGCTAATATGCTCTGGTATTGTACATTTGCTCACATAACTTATAGTCACGTTGTGTGCGCTTTCCCGTTTTACTGCTCTAGAAATTGGTGCAGGGCTCCCTGCCCCTGTGCAGCTATGTGTGCTCATTTTGTTTGTCTATGGAAGTACTTTGTGCATTGCTAGTATTATTTTACTGCAGCCTACTATTTCATTTGTTCTGATTTGTTTTGGTCTTTTGCCTGCTATTGTCATATCACTCCACAAGATCAGGCTTGCGCAACCGTTGGGTGTCGAATCTAGCAGCTGCTGCCCGGGGGGTGTCTCACTTGGCATCTGTCACGAACGGATTCCTCTAACCTCTCCCACGTCACTCCTCGCGCGGATATATCTGCTTTCATGGTACTCACAAGGCCTTTTCTTCTCTGTCCTATATGATTCAGAAATATGCCGTACTCATGATAACATTTTTAATATCTGCATAACTGTTGTGTCCATACCAAGTCAGCTTTGGCATGTGCCTTGGGTTCTTCAGCTTTGCATTTTCTATTATGTTCACTCTTTTTGTGACAGTCTTTCTTTATGCTAATCAAGTGTTACTTGTGCTGACGCTGTACATTAGATTACTACTAGCTCACATGTATGACTCTTAATAGATTGGTTCATTTCTTTATGTTTCCATCAAACCATATTTGCATCGTTGGTTTGCAATTTTAGTTTTTGAGCAAAAGAAGAGTATCTACAGCAGAAGAGCGAACACCGATGAAAAAGTGATCTACATGTGATCCTCTAGCAAGTTACATGTTTCACAGAGATACCGAGCTTTTGCTCTGTGGGATACTGTGGTAAATCCACTTCGAAATCTGTGCTTGGATTCTTTCAATGTTGGCTGGACTTGGTTAAAAATCCAGTAATATCCAGAGAATGATGAGTATCTCCAGTAAAAAATGGAACTGCTAGTTGATTTTTGTTCTGTCTTTTGTAAGTCTCAGTGCACCCCATGGTTTAGCAGAGTCCAGTCACTTCCATCATGTACTAGCATGACATTTGCTAATTCGAAAATATGTTGCTTGTTTAATGTTATCCATGTGTGTTGCTAGCTTTAAAACGTTGGAGCCTAGGATTATATCATGTCTAATTTGGTTTTATCTATTGTAGGCTATGGCCATATCAGCTACAGCCGCAGTGGGATGGTTCGCGTCCCCTGTCATCAACCTTATGGTCAGTAAGGTAGCAGCATATCTTTCTGATCAGTATAACTTCAGCACAAAGATGAAAAAGAATTTGAGTAAGATTCAAAGCAAATTGGATCAAGTTCTGCTGGCTCTAAGCATTGTAAAGAAACCATCACAGCTTAATAAGGCACAGAAAAAAGTTCTGGGTACACTAAGGGAACATGCAGATACCGCTGGAGAGTTGTTGGATGAGTTTGATTATTTGGTATTGAAAAAGGAGGACGACAAAAAGAAACTGACCAAGCGTATTGTGGCATCCTCAATGTCAGTTGGAAAACGGCTGCTTCAGTTGGATTCATTGTCAAATAAGCTAGATGATGTTCTTTCAGCAGTTGAAGAAATGACAGAATCTGCAAAGATGTTTGTTTCTGTCACGCAGAACAGTAGCAGTTGCCACTCTGACTGATGACGATATCCAGCAATATCGTAGTACAGTAAGCTGTTCTCATGGACTTATAGGTCGCAAGAAGGAAACCGACATGCTAGTTGACCAACTTTTGAATCAAAGATACAGCGAAGATAAACCTGCAGTTGTGTCAATCGTAGGCAACGGTGGACAAGGGAAAACAGCTCTTGCTCAGCTGGTTTTCCATGAGAGCAGGATTGTTAATTACTTCGATAAAAGGATATGGATTTCCTTGTGCGGTAGCTTCGATGAACTAAAATATACCAAAGAGATCCTCCGATACCTTGATAGTGATGTGAACATGGATGGTATGAATTTGAACTTGCTCCAAGAAACTCTGCAAATGAAACTTGAGGGACAAAGAGTCCTCCTAGTTCTTGATGATATGTGCATTCCTGAGCAGCTTACTGATTACATGAATACAAAGCGATGGGCGAAGTTTGTTGACCCATTGAGTAATGTTCGGTGCCACATCAAGATTCTTGTCACTACCCGTATGAGGCTGGTAGCCGATCTTTTGGACTCTGTTGATGTGTGTGTGTTAGGGGCCTTGTGTAAAGAGGATAGCATAGCTCTGTTTGAGGCATCTGCTTTGAGTAATGGAAACCTTGAGTTATATCCCACTCTGAGCGACCTTGGAATTGAGATCATAAATAGATTGAACGGTTATCCACTGGCCATAAAAGTTGTGGGGTCTTTACTGTCTGGCCAGTTGGACAGTGAGGCATGGCGCCAGGTCTTAGATATTGATCTTTCAAAAGATGTAGACATTATGACAATTCTACGTCTGAGTTATAATAGGCTGCCAGAGCATCTTAAAAAATGCTTTGCATATTGTAGCCTGTTCCCAAAGAACTGGTCGTTCTGTCCTGAAGACCTTGGTGCCCAGTGGGCTGCATTGGGATACATCGAAGTAACAAGCAGCTGGAGTGAGCTTAAGATAACCAGTGCCACTTACTTTCAGCAATTGGTATCCAGATCATTCTTCCAGCCTATCCAAACTGAGAACAATGAAGTTCAATATTCAATGCATGACCTCTTGAATGATTTGGCGGTTTATATCACTGCTGGGGAATTTCTGAGGGTAGAAGGCAGCTCATGCCCCACAATTCCCTTGACTGTTCGACACTTGTGCATTACAGATACTGCACTAGAAAGGATGAAAGACAAATCCGTCTTGCAAAGACTAAAAACTTTCTATGTGCTGCCAGATTATTCTGAAGTCAAATTTGGAGCGAAGAGTCCTGATCATAAAGCTGCACTGAGGAAGCTGAGAAGCGTTCGTGTTTTACATCTTCACTATGGTTATGAGACCAGGGCACCGGATGTATTTTCAAGGTTTGTGCATCTAAGGTATCTAAGCATGTTCAATGTTGGAAACCCCCTGCCACCTTCTATGGCTGTTTTGTATCACCTCCAAACGCTTTTTCACTATGGCAACAAATTTTCTGGCTCCAGATTTGCTCCTAAATGGCTTGCTCGCTGTGTACGATTGTCTGCTATTACTTTCCCTAAAGGAATCACCAATCTAAGCAACTTATTGGTCATTTGTGTTGAGAAACATCCCATAAACCTCAAAGGAGGTCGTCACCCTGCTCTTATAGGACACATAGGATATGCTTGGTCTCATTTCTCTGTTTTTGACCCCGTTATGGTAGAATGTAACCCTCAGGAGAATGATAACTGGAAGGCTGATTGGATAATGAACCCTAATGGGCTAACGGGAACTCTAGTTGTCAAGATCCCTGGAAATGTTGGATCAATAGAAGAAGCATCTAGGCTGCAGCTCGTAAAGAACTTCCGTGCATTGATATTGCAGTGGGTGCCTTCTAATAAGCAAGTAGACTCCCGCGATCTTCTTACAAAGCTACGGCCAGCACAAATTTTGCAAGTACTCATCATGGAAAATTACCCTGGCAGAAGTTTCCCGGATTGGTTGTGCTGTAATAAGTTTGAAATACTTCGGCATATTGAGTTGCTAGGTTGTGAGCAGTGTGAGCAGCTTCCATCCCTTGGTGATTTGCCTTCTCTCTTGACCTTGAACATCTACGATATGCGTGCTTTAAAGAAAATAGGGCCAGAGTTTTATGGCAGCATGGGATTCCCTTCATTGGTAACTGCTGAGTTTCAAGATTTTCGAGAATTGGAAGAAATTTGTCAGCCAGATAATTCAATGAAAGTATTCCCAAGTCTGAGGTCTTTCATCCTGCATGATTTCCCCAAGCTGGTAAAGGTTCCTTTTTGGTGCCATTTGAGATGGAAGTGCACCTTCGGTGGGATTGAAGTTTCCTGGATGCTTATGAGCTCGAGTGAACTAAGTACTCAGGATACACCTGAATGCTTCATAGGTGAGCGGTATGACCTGGATGTCATATGGGTTCAACGCTTGAGTCTTGATTCGTTTGACTTTCCAGTCCTTTACAAGATCCTTGGGATGCATAAGTGCATAATAGAGGATTCATGGAGGTATGACATTGTCAGTGCTTATTTTACTTATCAATAAATATTATGGGGCAGTTCAATCAGATTATGTTACCTACAGTTTAGTTACTTTTGTTTCGTTTTCTTTATTGATTTATACTTTGATTCCTATTTCCAATCCTGCTTATGATTTAGCGAGTCTCACTGAAATTATTTCATCTCTAGAGTACTGGAAATTGACTCAGCACCAACATAAGGCGGGCATCGCTGCTTTATAAGGTAAGTGCCCCAAGCTTTTGTTTATCTTCAGTTCATAGTGTTTTAAGTTTAATTGCCGCTTGAACAAAACTGAGTTGTTTGAATTGGTTTTTAAAAGGGTTGTAACTTGTAAGCAAGTTTCCTTTTCTACTCCAATTAGTTTTTGTTTATCTTTCCAACTCTGGGTTTGTAAGCAAGTTTGCTTTTCTACTCCAGTTGAGATTTTAGTTTGGAGAATGCCCTTTAAAATTCCAATTTCTTGAAATTTTTTAGATAGCTGCTGATCAACAAGTAACTGTGCCATTATGCTGCTTATGATCTTAATTCAGAAGATATTTGCATGGCAGTTTGAGAGAGGAATGGAGAAAACTAGTTGAAATATTAGATGAGTTCAGTTTTCTCCAAGCTAGTTTTCTCCATTCCTCTCCTAAACTGTCATCCAAGTACTCAACCAGTGAGGGTTTCAGGAAGTGTGGAAGAACAACTACAAGTTCCCATAGAGGATTAAGTTATTTTTGGGGGCAATTGCATATCAACCACACTTTTGAAGTCCAATTGTGAAACATCAATTTTCGGATTTGCAATTTCACCACAGTTTTCAAAAAAATCTATGGTGATCTTGCAAAATATTTTTGCGATTTCAACACAGATTTTTTGAAAATCTGTGGTGATCTTGCAAAATCTGAAGAAAATCGGTGATCTTGCAAAATCTGAAAATCGATGGTTGTTTCACAATTGGAGTCCAAAATTTTGGTCAAAATGGTATTGCCCCTTATTTTTATGTGTAGTGTATAATAGGAAAGTTTGACGAGAGACCAGCTGCTGAAAAGGGGGTGGCAGGGAGATGCTAGATGTGGCCTTTTGTGCCTGCTGTGAATTACTATATTACATTTTCTTATCTTGTTCAGTAACGATCAATAGGTGGGTTGCTTTGGTCAATATTGGTGTTTGCTCCTATATACCGAACCATTTAAATGACTGGATCCTAGGGGTGATGGCGCAAGGGTGATCTACTACAGGCAAATTAGTAGTGATTTTGTCGACCATGGGATATATGAGCTTATAGGAAGCTAATTTGAATGCAGGTGAAAAGCAGATGGCTTAGTTGGAAGAGAGAAGAGCTATGAAGAAGCAAGGAGGGGATGCTCTTTTGTTCTGTGTTCAATTGATAGGTTGTGTAATCTTGTCAACAGATAACGAAAATTTGCCACGGAAACTAGCTTAGCTCTTTTATTATTCATGCTGCTTTTGGTGGTAATATAGGCAATGCGACTGAAAGGTAATTACTTTTCAAGCTGGTTTAAGATTATTTTTTTGGTCTGATGTCATGCATGTTATGGACGGCTGTGGAATCCTATCAACAGGTGGTAAACATTTGCTATAGGAACTAGATTAGCACTTTTCATATTCATGCTGTTTTTTTGTGTGTGTTAATATGGCTATAAGTTTTTGTCATGGGTGTGTGTGCAATATGTGAATGCGATATCAGGTCAATTGTGAGACGAGCAGCAGTGGAGCGCCCGTGTCCAGGACCGAAATGAAGGAAGTTTAGTTGCATTCTGTTATTAGTCTGTAGCTTTAGTTTTCACTTTTCACCTGAGAGTTTGGCTGATATGGGTATGTGGGCATAATTCTTTGTTTTATGAGTACATTTGGTTCTTGGTTCATACGATTTCATGGAGGGCAGGATGACAAAATTTTCTAATCCTTGTTCTGCGAACGAATACTTCTCGCTGTCATCTCTTTTTGAAACAGTACATCGTATTGAAGTTTACCATTCGTAATCCATGCTGATTGGCTGACATATGCAGTCGTCCCACAAGTCTGAACCTCCTGATAACTTCGTAATCTCACAAACAATGAACGAAACCAATCTCGATTTGCCGGAGCCCACAGTTCCAGGTCAAGAGGTCCTTGCGTGAGGAGTTTCGGGTGAGGCCTACCAGGAGGTCTACCAGCATCACTCGGCAGCTCCTCGAGGCAAAGGAAGGATGCAATCCTGTCGAGAGACACCCTGGTCAGAATCACCGCTGAGATACGGCATTTTTGGCCCTGGTAAAAACGCTTGCCTGAGAGCTGCCTGCAATATTGAAGTATTTGTCTGGGCGTGAGGAAAAGTCAAATTAAAAAGAGGCATGTGTGTTTTTACTTTAAAATCTAATTGTAATTAACTTATTTTTTAGAGTTTGGGATTTTACCTTTTCTTTTTTCAACCGAAGCTGCCGTTTGTTTTTCGAGAACATGTGGAGCACGTATTTCATTAAAAAAAAAGAGAACAAAGTTACAAGTTACAAGTACTAGATGCCAAAAAGAAAACAAACAGAATAAAGCCGGAACGGCTACAACAAGCGACCTCTCGCACGAAGCTGCCGTTTGTAACATCCTCAATTTTAGAAAGTTTATCTAGTGCTCCTAATCATGTTTATGGCGTATTCAAGAAGTTGCTAACCTCAATTTTCAAGTTTGGAAAAATTCGATCTTCTCCAAATCGATTCAAATTTATCTTGAATTGAGCTCAATCAAGAAATTCCCAAATTTTTGCACATAAGAGGGCCCAAAAAAATTTGTTGGGTTTCATGCGCCAAGATATAATTTTCCAGAATTTTATAAAAGGGAAAGCAATTTAAATAAATCAAGAAGCTTTCAAATAATTGTTGGCTTCCCAGATTTTAAATTAAAATTGTTTCGAAATTGAAAAACTTGTTCCTAAAGAGTCGACCACAATTTCAAGATTTTTCTGAGATTGGGAAGCTTGTGTTTGGATCCTTTTCTCCCAGCACGTCTGAATTTCTTTTGAAAATGGAAAAGGACGCAATGGGGGCCGCTTGGCTCTCTTCCTCTGCTCTCTCTCGCTGAACGCCTGCTGCGCCGCGCTCTGCTCCCGCGTCCGGCCGTCGCTGCACCATGGAGCACGCGCACTTGAGTGCCGCAGGGCAACACGCGCACTCCACCACCGAGCTTATCCCCTCCCGCTCCCCAGCTGGTCCAAGTCGCCGTTTCCTTCCTCCTTTCTTCTTCTTCTCCCGACCAGCGCCATTGATGCTTTAGCTCGAAAGCCGCCGCGACGCCGCTTTGCTGCTCCGTTGCTTGCACCACGCCACAAGGAGCCACGAAAGGGCATAACCGAGCTCATAACCAACTCCTTTTGCTCTCTGCCGGGCCGTAGCCGTAGATCGAAGCTCCATCATCGCCATGGCCGGCGGATGAACAGCCCCGACGGCGCCGTTCGATTATCCTCGCACAGTGAGAGATTCTTTGATTCCTCGCGCCGGGTGATGCACGACACGTCCACGCACACCTATAACCTCTTCTTATCCCGTTTTTCAGCCTGAGCTCACCGGAACAAGCTTCTTCCCCGCCGCCATCCGCCGTGCCGCGTCACTTCACCGAGGAACTCCCATCTCCAGCCCTTCCCATCGTAGACACGTTGAACGGTGAGCTCCACCTCAACTTCTTGAATCCCATGCTCCCTCTCGCTCTCGCTCTCTATTTTGGGAACGCAGCTCGACGATGGCTCGACTCAGCGCCCGCATGGCCGCGACGAACGCACCGGCATGCTCCGAAGCGAGCAGCCCGACGACGGCGCCCATTGTACGCTCCTGAAACGCGTCGGCGATTCCGGGTAGCACGCGTAGCGAGCGCCCGACGACGGCCACCGCCTCGTCGGCCTCGTCGTTCCAGCTCGGCAGCTCGTCAGTCGTCACGGTTCGAGTCGAGCTGATGCCAACCAGAGCACCGAGCCCCCTATTGCTTCCGTTCGATTTCCAGGTGGCAGCAATCGGGACGGAGTCCGCAAATTGCTGAATTACGGACCGTCTGCGAGTTAGGTGATTAATGGCAACTGCTTTGCCGGATCCTGCAGGTATATGTTGAGATTTGTTTGAGGACTATGCATTCATTTTGCAAAAGGAAACAAGATGAACCAGAAAGGAAAACTATTGCTATCTGAGTAAAGGTCTCTTTGGTAGGATTATGATTGTCCCTGTGTCTTCTTTATAAAACCGGTTGTGCTGGTTATGTCTGCGGTTGAAGCTAAAACATTTGGCAAAATGGTTTATTTTGTAGCTTCTCCGTATTTTTAGTGACAAATATGAAAAGATAAGGGCATGCCGACTCTTGGAGGTGGTGACAATAGATATCGTCGCCAAGCATAAGTGAAAGTTTAGTAATAGAATGTGTTAAAATGAACTTTTTACTATCTTCTAGCCATTTGTTCGGCGAATTTTTATTTGTGCTATGGGGTAGGCGGAGTCTACCCAGAGTTAAGTTTTGTAAGAATGAACGGCTAAATACATCAAGTGATGTAGAGCCCGAGATATTTTTATTTGCTTGATGAAATAATTTTTTTTAGAAGAGAAATCGGTGAAGTTACCATTTTATGACTTCATGCTTCACCTTACTTTTGGATACAACTTTCTCGATAAGCATCTGAGCCATTTTGTTTGGAAAACATGTGAAAGGGACCCTAGAATCAAACGGCCGAAGCTGAACTGGGAGAGGGAGACAAAAGGCAAGATTTTGGTGCACGCTCCGCCACTGGGTGTCACCTCGACGATCGAGCTCCTCCGGCTCCGGTTCCGGGAGCGACACGGGAGCCTGCTGCCTCTCGGCATGCTGCGCCACCTTGACCTCGGCCTTCAAAACAGCACGAAGCAAAGTTTGTGCCTGAGCTTGGGGCCCTGGCCGCGACGAGGAGTGGCTTCACTCTTCTTGATGCCCGTTAGCGCGGTGAAGGCCTGGTTGACGAGCCTGAGCGCGGCGGTGGCCGCGGCGGATTCTGTACGGGTCTTAGCGGGATCGAGCACACAGCATAGCGCCAAGTGCTGCATCCTGACCTTGTCGCGGGTTGGTGTGTGCATCTCAACCCCGCCGTGGGTTATCTTGTCGTAGTCGGTCTGCGCCGTGTTGAGGATGGCACGGTGGTCGCCCTTGTTGTTTGCTGCTACGACGTGAACCTTCATGGCGGCGTGCGCGCGCTTGACCTCGATGCTCGATGGTAAGAAACGCTTGGCCATGTCGGCGAACCTCTCGGCGTCCTGGATTTTGCCCTCAGCGAACAGCTTCTCCACCTTCTCGAGCAGATGGCGGTCCATGATGCTGCTGCTGGTAATCGCGGTTTGGTAATTTATGAAGCCCGCCCCCCTATACGCGTATATTTATACACAGCGCATGCAGCACTAGGACTCCGAGTCGGATGGTGGATCCCCGCGGAGCTCGATTGTCTCCGAAATCCGAATCGAGCACCGACATTAGGTGAACTGGGCTTTGGGCCGCGCGGAAGTCAAACTCATGTCCGTTTTGGAAGCCCATCGGACAGGGATTTCGGGAGTAATCCCGTCTCCTGCTCGCAGGTCGTCGCAGCGCTCGACGAGCGACTCCTCCACTCCGGCCGCCGCCCGCTCGTCTACGCGAGCCGTGCTCACAATGGGCGTGGTTCACCCGCAATTCAAACCAGCTCCGGCTCTACTGATCCAACAATTTCTGGAGGGGCACCTCCATTTGGCTTTCGCTAGCTAGTGGATACTGTGGGTCGACCAATATCTCATGCATTGCTAATAGAAAAAGGAAATTGAACTCGACGGGTAATAAGGAATTTCAACCTTTTTCTTATGGCCATCCTCATAAGAAAAAAGAAAAGAAACAAGACGTTTCTTTAGAGCAACTCCAGCAGTTTTTCAATAGCCCTCCTAGTACTAAAAAAGTTATTTTATTAGGAGTTTGAAGAGGCAAAACTTGCTCCAGCAGTCAGTTTCCCAGTAGCCCTTTCCACTTTTCTTCCCCTCCTAGTGGGAGCCTCTCTCCCCCTCCCAGTACCATTTGCTGGCGGGCCCCACCCTTCCGGACGCGCGCGCATCCGCTCCGCTCGTCCCCGTGCTCCCGCCATCGGCCCGCGTCGCGCCGACCTCAGCGCTTCCGTGGTCGGATGCAGCCG
>LAPY01002059.1:25545-38127 GCA_000970635.1 Eragrostis tef | reverse complement strand
GACGAGGAGGCCGCCCCTGACGACCTCGTACGCCTCCCGGGTGCGCGACCGCTTGATCCCGGCGGTGAAGTGGACCTTGGCGGCGTCGGCCTTGACGGCGGTGACCCTGGCCCATACGAGCACCTTGGTCTTGACCCCCTCCACCTCCGTCACCGTGGTGTCGAACCGGAGCTCGGAGCCGTCGCGGTAGCCGACCTCGCAGGGGGACGGGATGTGCACCGTCAGGCGCCGCGTCTCCAGGTCGAGCTCGTAGTTGGTGGCCTCGCGCGGGAACAGCCCCGCCGGTAGACCGTACTCCTTGAGCAGCTCCGGCAGCGGCTTCTGCATCTTGCCTTTCAGCTTGTTCACCAGCCATTTCGCTCCCTCCCCGACGCTGGTCGACAGTGACTGCACCAGGAAAACATCTAGCGCCACCCCCTGCCATTCTGGATTTTTATTTTGCTAACTTTAGGCAGCAACAGAGGACTAATCGCTGCACTACAAAAGGGTAAACGAAGGACGCAAAGGGATTAGATTTATTTTAATCATGTTGGAGTTTGGTTCGATTTCACCCCTTGCCTCCTTCACACGGTTTGTCCCGAAATTAAACATGCAAAAAGGCACTATGAAAGGGGAAATAAGAGAGATCGCTGAACCAACAGGTCGAGCCGATGACAAAAACTAGCAAGTAGCCGATCAAAGCGGTAAAGAAAGTACAAACTCTTGAACCTGTTTGTTCGTGATTGCTCGTTTGATCGGCCAAGCTGCATCGCTCACCACGGTAGGAGGGCTTACAAAGCTACTTACTACCTACGACGAAGCAAAAACTAACGAAACTCGCTATGAGATGAAATAGCAGGGATGGGATGCTTTTGTCTCACGGACTTCGATGTCGTCGCCGGCCGATGAGATCTCCTTGTTGGCCCTCTGCCCCAGCCAGTAGCCACCGACCTTGTTCATGATCTCGTCCATCTCCTCCTCCCACGCAAAAAGCGATGAGCTTCCTCTTTCGGCGGCTACTGCCGGCGCTCCCTCCTGGAGTCCTGGCCTGGCTCGCTCCCTCCTGGAGTCCTGGCCTGGCTGCGGCCTCTTGCTCTGTCTTTTTGGTAAACTTCTTGGGTACGGGAGGATGGAGAAGAAAGGAATTGTGGGTAGGCTACGCGTTCTGGTTCACCGAGTCGTGGGATGGAACCGGATCAAAGCGAGAAGCGGCGAGGAAGATGTGTCATCCACGACCGACTGAAAGTGACTTCTCTATTCGATTGTGCAAGGTTAATTGGTTGGTCGCCGGCACGGTTGCGCGTATTGAAAAAACCAGCGACTGACGCAGGACATGTGTGACTTCAGAGGTTGGTCACATCGGCTATCCAGAAGCCTCCCCGGTGGTGCCTTTCCTGCTTCAGAGGTTCTGTCGAATCCAACGGTTGAAAATACGCTATTTCTTCTATTTCAAAAGGTACATGAATGAAAAACACCATAGGACAGGAACATGATTCTTATGATAAAGTTAGTGGGGGGTAAAAACAAACTTAACACAGAGGGTATTATGCCACTTACATAATTTCTTGCAAGCTGTATTCCACATGAATTTGGCATAATACAGCTTACGTAATGAATATGTGATAATTGCTTGGTTTGTTTTTCTGTGTTTGGTTTAATGAAAAACACCATAGGACATGAACATGATTCTTACGATAATTTCTGTGTTTCTTTGCCACTACTACATATTATGCCACTTAAATAATTTTCGAGCAATTATGCAAGCTTGGAAACACATGTGTGATTCTTTGTCAAACTAAATTCATGTGGAAATTCGAAAAGAACAGTTCTGAAAAAAAAATCGAAAAGAAGTAAACCAAATTCACGTCTCGAAAGCCCGCCATGCAGAGGGCCGGAACGATACATATTAATGGGCCGAACAACAGGCTCAACTATGCAGCCCGTCTCACACGCCGCCATCCTTCCTCCTCGGCCCACTCCCGAGGCTAGGGTTTTATAAGAGCGACCTCCCCGCAGCCACCCAAGCCTCCTCCAGACCCTTGCGCCGGCGCCGCCACCTCCCTGCTCCATCTCCTCGCGCTCCGGTAAGCCACGCGTCCTGTATCACCCTCTTCTCCACCATGGCTAATCTCTCCCTGGCTCTTATCTGCTCTCTCTGAATTGTATCTTCTCTCGCAGCAGGGTCCGGCGAAGGAAGCGAAGATGTACACCGCCAGGAAGAAGATCCAGAAGGACAAGGGCCTTGAGCCCTCCGAGTTCGAGGACTCCGTCGCCCAGGTGAGTGACAGAGCGCTGCCTCGCGTCTCGGTGTCTTGCCGCTCATGCATTTTATTCCTCTTTCTGAACTGCGTGTGATTGTGTTCGCGCTGTTTGCTGCCTCTCAGGCTTTCTTTGATCTGGAGAACAGCAACAATGAGCTCAAGAGCGACCTGAAGGACCTCTACATCAACGGCGCAATGTAAGCCGTCCTCTGTTCCTATCTAGTACCTCCCGGTCGTGAGACAAGGTTTAAACTAGTCCTGTTGTGATGTGATGTGCTGACATGTCGTCGCAACGGCTGTGTATTTGCAGCCAGATGGATGTTGCCGGTAGCAGGAAGGCCGTGGTGATCCACGTCCCCTACCGCCTGCGCAAGGCCTTCAGGAAGATCCACGTCAGGCTCATTAGGGAGCTGGAGAAGAAATTCAGTGGCAAGGTGCATTGCTTGTGGTTTTTGCCATGCTTTAATCACTAGCTTTTTCTGATACTGCTGTGTCTGAATGAACTTAGTCGCCATACATCACATGTAGTCTATCTTTGCGATGTGTTTG
The DNA here is from genome assembly GCA_000970635.1 of Eragrostis tef. Classification (NCBI taxonomy): domain Eukaryota; kingdom Viridiplantae; phylum Streptophyta; class Magnoliopsida; order Poales; family Poaceae; genus Eragrostis; species Eragrostis tef. The sequence goes on along the minus strand of LAPY01002059.1, from coordinate 35,338 downwards.
GAAATGGAGCACCAATGCTACCAGCACTCTTATACAGTTAGAATTCTTAGCACTTGCATAGCTTCGGTTGGTTTGCACAACTAGTGGACCATTGCATAGCTCTGTTTACTTCTTATGGAGTATGTTACAGTCGAAACAGTACTTCTGAAAAAAAACATTAATTTTGGCTGTGTTATGCCACTTACATATTTGCTTGCAAGCTGTAGTTTGGCAAGTATTAAAATTTTGTTCTCTTGTATTGTGTTGATCGTGTTGGCTTAGCACATGAGTCATCTGTTCTGCCATCATGTAGTGCCCCATCAGCTCTGTACCAAATGAATATATGCTAGAGTAAAGGGGCTACATCGCGGTGTATCAGATGCTTAGAAACTGCTGCTAAATAACTCTGACATGCTTCCATTGTAAAATAGAGTTCATTGGGATACTTGAATTGATCACGTGTTTCGCTTCTCACAGGATGTGGTGGTTATTGCGACTAGAAGGATCGTGAGGCCGCCCAAGAAGGGTTCAGCTGTTCAGCGCCCTCGCACTAGGACTTTGACTGCTGTTCATGATGGAATCTTGGAGGATGTTGTCTACCCAGCTGAGATTGTGGGCAAGCGTGTCAGATACCGTTTGGATGGTGCCAAGATCATCAAGGTAGATATTTTAAGTTACTTCTTCTTATCTTTTGGGCAAACTTAATGCACAAATGGTTAATTTAACTATTTCAGATTTATGAGGGATCGACTGCATCTATTCCTAAACTTGTTATTGACTGATAAAATCTCATTATTTATTTACATATATTTAAACTCTTGTTTTATATGCTCTAGACTAGATTTTGGTTGGCTTATGATAATACTTAAATGTTAGACGAACCAATGAAATGTGCTTCTGAGGTACTGAACATTTTTTTGCGACGCTCTTTCAGATCTTCTTGGACCCAAAGGAGAGGAACAACACTGAGTACAAGCTGGAGACCTTCACTGCAGTCTACCGCAAGCTCTGTGGCAAAGATGTGGTCTTCGAGTACCCCATGGCTGAAAATGCATGAAGAATGAGGCCTTCGATATATCTGTTTCATTTCTTTCTGAATGTTTTGGTTGGGGCCTGAACTAGTGCACACTGTGTCAGAAATGATAGTTGGATGCCAAAAGTTGTTGCTTAGGTATTCGGTACTGGGAAATTAGCCGTGGACGTCATCAATGTTAAAAGTTTTGAGCATTTAACTTATGTAACTTTTGCTCGGTTAACTCGTTGCAATTTCATGTCTATTGATGAACGTGCTCAGGCGCGTAGGTTGCCCAAAATATTCATCTGCATCTGTATTCGTACTGTTCTTCGTTGAGTAAATCAGGTCGGTTCGCTACTGAGGCTATGGTTCTAGCAAGCACAAAAGGCTCTAGGTTACATCTAAGTAATGTAGGTCGGTTCACTATGTCAATTGAAATTAAGTTGATGGACGGTTTTCAATTCGTTGAGAATTTGTCTACTTTTTCGGTAGGAGGCGGCGGACGGGGAAACGAGTGGCGCGCGGGCACAGGACGAAGACTGAATTCTCTCCTGATCGTGTTATTCTAGAATCTTCGAAGTAAATGTCTAGTGCAGACTGAATTCTCTCCTGATCGTGTTATTCTAGAATATTCGAAGTTTATGTCTAGTGTAAACCAACGTTATGAACTCTTCCTTTCCATTATCAATGAAACAAAGGCTACGGATGGCAGTTGAAGTTGTTGGGAATTTATCTAAGATAGTACAATTTGTTTAGACATGCCTTCATCTGAACTACATTTTCTTGTCATACGAATTGTGCATAACACGCGCTGTTTCTTTGATCTTGTGGACTACACAAAAGTTTACAATTGTACATTACACATCAAGGTCAAAATTCAACCTCAGGAGGTAACAGAAGGCCCCCCCCAAAAAAAAAAAAATCTCCCAATTCTTCTAGTCATCGAAACTTTGTTCTACAATAATCACTATATATTTCTCAGAAGTACCTTCAGGAGTAGACCCCTAATCTTATTAGCTGACCCTAAAGTCTTGAAATTCTAACATCTCAAGCACCGATGTTCTCAATGGTAGCACCTTTGTTGATTCTCTTCAGAATGCCTGCTATAACCTGGTGACCAGACAGGGCAGTACAAGAGCATTACGGAGACATTTTTGGTATCAATAATATTTTGCTTCAATAGGAATCTAAAATACTTCGCTGAGACTCAAAAACATTGCTAAACAATTGATAGGTCAGAAATCGTAACCTATTTCTCACCTTCCCAGGCCCAAGTTCGTAACTTTTCTCGAGCCCCTTGCCCATAAGAGTCTTCACAGTGGTCTCCCATTGTACAGGAGAGGTTACCTGTTGCGCCATCAGGTCAAGCCATACAACACTCAGTAATTATTCTACACTAGAAACAGACAATTCATTTGGTATCATGCTCACCTGTCGTGCGAGAATCTGCTTGATTGTATCAGGATCTGAGTGAGGCTGGGCGTCAACATTAGATATGACCGGAATTCTCGGTGTTCTAATCTCTGTGGCTACCAGCGCAGACTCCAGTCTTGAAATAGCTGGTTGCATGAAGCTGGTATGGAAAGCACCGGCAACAGCTAAGCGTACCTGGTAACATAATGGTAAACCAAAAATGTAAAATCCTTTGGTCACAGTGTTGTAGAAAAAAATATAACATCCATTGGAAACTCTGAGAATTCTGGTAGCAAGATTCAGTTTAAAGTTTTATAATTTATGTACGTATGCCAAGAATACATTCATATGTAAATACTAACCGTCATTCTGGCTTTGAAGGATTTTGCTTTCGCTTCAACAGCTTCAATACCCTTTACACCACCTGAAACTGCATAGTTCCCCTGTAATGAAACACTACTTGTTCAATCCAACCAAGTTGCAATAGCCAGTAGACAACTAACATGGCCTTTTTTTTTTGGAGACCAGACAATTAACAGGGCATTGATGGCATCAGGTAAAACATTACCGGGCAAAGAAAATTTGCTATCTGAACTCTTTCGTTTTCATCTACTTCCTCGTCATCGAAACTTTGTTCTACAATAATCACTATATATTTCTCAGAAGTACCTTCAGGAGTAGACCCCTAATCTTATTAGCTGACTCTAAAGTCTTGAAATTCTAACATCTCAAGCACCGATGTTCTCAATGGCAGCACCTTTGTTGATTCTCTTCAGAATGCCTGCTATAACCTGGTGACCAGACAGGGCAGTACAAGAGCATTACGGAGACATTTTTGGTATCAATAATATTTTGCTTCAATAGGAATCTAAAATACTTCGCTGAGACTCAAAAACATTGCTAAACAATTGATAGGTCAGAAATCGTAACCTATTTCTCACCTTCCCAGGCCCAAGTTCGTAACTTTTCTCGAGCCCCTTGCCCATAAGAGTCTTCACAGTGGTCTCCCATTGTACAGGAGAGGTTACCTGTTGCGCCATCAGGTCAAGCCATACAACTCTCAGTAATTATTCTACACTAGAAACAGACAGAATTCATTTGGTATCGGGCTCACCTGCCGTGCGAGAATCTGTTTGATTGTATCAGGGTCTGAGTGAGGCTGGGCGTCAACATTAGATATGACCGGAATTCTCGGTGTTCTAATCTCTGTGGCTACCAGCGCAGACTCCAGTCTTGAAATAGCTGGTTGCATGAAGCTGGTATGGAAAGCACCGGCAACAGCTAAGCGTACCTGGTAACATAATGGTAAACCAAAAATGTAAAATCCTTTGGTCACAGTGTTGTAGACAAAAACATAACATCCATGGGAAACTCTTGAGAATTCTGGTAGCAAGATTCAGTTTAAAGTTTTATAATTTATGTACGTATGCCAAGAATACATTCATATGTAAATACTAACCGTCATTCTGGCTTTGAAGGATTTTGCTTTCGCTTCAACAGCTTCAATACCCTTTACACCACCTGAAACTGCATAGTTCCCCTGTAATGAAACACTACTTGTTCAATCCAACCAAGTTGCAATAGCCAGTAGACAATTAACATGGCCTTTTTTTTGTTGTTGTTGAGACCAGACAATTAACAAGGCATTGATGGCATCAGATAAAACATTACCGGGCACAGAAAATTTGCTATCTGAACTCTTTCGTTTTCATCTACTTCCTCGTTGGCAGCATCACATAGCTGTTGCACCTTTTCTGAATCTAGACCAATCACACTAACCATTGCACTGTTGGCAGCATCTGAAGCATCCTGCAAAGATAATGAACATTAGTGATGAACGTAATAATCAGAATAAACAATCTAAAAACATTTTTGTACACTAACCTGCATAGCTTCTCCTCTCAGCTTGACAAGCTTCAGGCCATCCTCAAAGCTGTATATTGAAAATATGTGTAAGTACATGCATACGTGATTCATATCAATAGTGCTATAAAGCCAAAAGTCCTAATCAGAGAGAGTGATGAAAGATCATGGTTCATGGGTCACTCCAATGTTGACTTTGAGGTTATTAAATACTTGCTCACTCCATGATGGATTTATCTTAACTTTTATTTGTCACGTAAAATACAAGAGCTTTTATTATATTCTAGAAGTTAACAAAGGGTATACCTAAAAGCGCCAGCAAATGCAAGGGCGGTGTATTCTCCCAAGCTGAGACCACATGTTACATCTACAGAGTTGATTACATCTTGGCCTCCATCGCGTGCACGCAACACCTCTACCGCAGCTAGGCTGGTAACGTATATAGCTGGCTGCAAAGGTAAGCAGAATATAACACTTCACTGATAAAGACTTTCACAGAATACTGTACTTCCAATGTACGCAGGAGCTATATCGAATATTACATGATAAATTTATTCCTTGCAAGTTTCAATATTCAAATATCAGCAACCAGTCAGTTTTATAATTTATGTACGTATGCCAAGAATACATTCATATGTAAATACTAACCGTCATTCTGGCTTTGAAGGATTTTGCTTTCGCTTCAACAGCTTCAATACCCTTTACACCACCTGAAACTGCATAGTTCCCCTGTAATGAAACACTACTTGTTCAATCCAACCAAGTTGCAATAGCCAGTAGACAATTAACATGGCCTTTTTTTTGTTGTTGTTGAGACCAGACAATTAACAAGGCATTGATGGCATCAGATAAAACATTACCGGGCACAGAAAATTTGCTATCTGAACTCTTTCGTTTTCATCTACTTCCTCGTTGGCAGCATCACATAGCTGTTGCACCTTTTCTGAATCTAGACCAATCACACTAACCATTGCACTGTTGGCAGCATCTGAAGCATCCTGCAAAGATAATGAACATTAGTGATGAACGTAATAATCAGAATAAACAATCTAAAAACATTTTTGTACACTAACCTGCATAGCTTCTCCTCTCAGCTTGACAAGCTTCAGGCCATCCTCAAAGCTGTATATTGAAAATATGTGTAAGTACATGCATACGTGATTCATATCAATAGTGCTATAAAGCCAAAAGTCCTAATCAGAGAGAGTGATGAAAGATCATGGTTCATGGGTCACTCCAATGTTGACTTTGAGGTTATTAAATACTTGCTCACTCCATGATGGATTTATCTTAACTTTTATTTGTCACGTAAAATACAAGAGCTTTTATTATATTCTAGAAGTTAACAAAGGGTATACCTAAAAGCGCCAGCAAATGCAAGGGCGGTGTATTCTCCCAAGCTGAGACCACATGTTACATCTACAGAGTTGATTACATCTTGGCCTCCATCGCGTGCACGCAACACCTCTACCGCAGCTAGGCTGGTAACGTATATAGCTGGCTGCAAAGGTAAGCAGAATATAACACTTCACTGATAAAGACTTTCACAGAATACTGTACTTCCAATGTACGCAGGAGCTATATCGAATATTACATGATAAATTTATTCCTTGCAAGTTTCAATATTCAAATATCAGCAACCAGTCAACACGCAAAGCACATTCTTGAAAAAAGAAAATATCAGTAACCAAACCAAAGCCTAACTACAACTTAAATAATGCTCAATCAAATATCTGATTCAAAGCTGGCTATCTACGAGTTATAAACCCAGAGTCTCAGGAAAGAAGTCTCAGTGTCATTGTGTTTAGACTAGCAATGAACTGAGATACATACTTAAAAAAAAGTTGCATGAAAAGTGAAACGGATGAACTATAAATGGGTGTAAATAGCTCCAACTCTGAAATCCACAAACCTGACTGATCACTGTTGAGTCAAGCTTTTCTTTTGGTCCATTGGTGCAAAGATCCAACAAGTCATATCTATGTCAACCAAAAAACAAACGCATGAGCACTTGTATGTCTTTCTCTTCAAAGAGAGGACTCATAAACTTTAACAAAGAAACATCAGCAGGTTAGGAGATACCCAAGGATATCATTTGCCTGATTGAACAGTTTGGCAGCTGCTGGAACACTCTGAGCTTCTGCGCCCATCCCAACAGTTTGGGCACCCTGAAATGAAAGGCATTCAGCTATTAATGGAATGGGAGATATCACAAGTAATAATGACCTCGTCATGACACGATAGTATTTTCGTCCTCCCCAAAAAAGGTAATTATTGTTTTGATAAATTAGAGCAGCAGAGGCATGTATTAGCTTAAAATTATGCATGTAATAGGAGCAAGTCCAGGATTATCAAAGCACTGGAAAAAAGTAAATCAACAGTGTTCTGTTGATGCCTGAATCTAACCGTCCAAATATCTGTGGCCGACCACAGCTGATGCTTGAAAAATGTCTACGACTACTAGCAGCTAACTGTTGCCAAAACACTATAATTCGTTCAAATTAGTGACTCAATTACATTTTGTGCGTGGCTTCAATTATAAAGCTGAAACAAGTGAGCATTAACCCAATGTAAAACGATCACCATTAACAGAATTGACTCGTGAGCATACTAATAAGCTACTGGCTACTGCTACTCCACTAGGGCGTGCACACAGTCCAGAACATACTAGACGAGCTCGCTTTTGCCACATCGTACCTGGCCCGGGAAGAGGAATGCGGTGGTGGGCTTGTAGTCGGCGAAGAGCGTGTCGGCGCCAGCCGCCACTTCGGACCCGAGCGACACTCTGGCCGACGAGAACCTAGATCTGGACGTCGGCGCCACCCTCGCGGTCGCCGGCGCGGTGGCCCGGGCGCGGGCCGCGAGCNNAGATCTGGACGTCGGCGCCACCCTCGCGGCGGACGGCGCGGTGGCCCGGGCGCGGCCGGCGAGCGGGGCCGGCGCGGAGGGCCTGAGGATGGCGAGCGAGGAGGCCATCGTGTACAACGGAGGGAGGCGGAGGCGGCGAGGTGGCAGGCGCGGGAGCGGTAACCGTGAGGAGGCGGAGGGGAGCATGCGAGTGCGAGCTTTGTAGTTGCAGGTGGGTGGGGATGGCCAGCGAGGCAGAGGCCGGAGGCGGAGGCGGAGCTCACGAGGTGGACGGGCGCCAGGAGGACGGCGGCCTGTTGGGCCTCTCGGGGAGGCTGAAGAAGAATACGATGGCCGCCGGGGCTGAATGATGGGCCACCTTGTTAGTCCGCAGCAATTCAGCCATTTACTGTCCTGGGCTTTCAGGCCTGTGTAGTGTGTGGGTTGGATTGGGCTCTTAGTGGGCTTACATGTAGATGATTCATTCGGCCTGTCATTCCTGAAGAAAAGTAAGTGGACCATTTTTCCATTTTATTTGTCATCAATTCTGAATTCGTGATGCTAAAAAATCCAATTCTGAATTCGTTCTCTCTCTCAAAAAAAAAATCACGTTCCCATTTGCTCATTAACCTCATCTTCAGCTTGATGGCGAGCTTAAGACTGGAAACTCCTGCATTATTTACAGCCTTAATTAAGCTTAGTAATATTGCGTTTCGTAATTGAAAGTCCCGATTGAAATCAAATCACATGCAGCTTTTAGCCTGTTCGGCAGGCTGCGGCTGCAGAAAAATAACTACGAACACTGTAGCTGCTGCAGAAACTCTATAGCGACTGCAGAAGAAATAACTGAAACACTGTAGCTGCTGCAAAGAAGCGAAGCGAACAGGCTCTTGTTAAAAGCCCATGTGACACTGGATCTGCAGAGAGAGAAATGAAGAAGCTTCGGCGTTCCGGAAAAGGACCGGCCCACTACAATTCGCTCGTGACTTGAAACCGTGACGGAGGAGAGGACGGAGGAGAGAGTCTCAAGCCGTATTTCAGCCGAGCGGTCACCTCACCTAAAAGGCCGAAAAGAATCGACCAGTTGAAGTACACGGACCGCGAGCCACACGCAACGCAACACAAGATGCGGTCAAAAAGCGTGAGGATTCGGGCGCGTACCCATCAACCAGTTGCCAACAAACATGGTCGGAGACGGCGACCGGCAGCGGCCGTTCGAACGCGAACGGACCAACCCCCACGACGTCGCGATATGGCCCGTGCACGGTCGACCGCGCGAGAGGATGTCACCCGCCGCGCTCGTTTTGCGTGCGCCAGCACAGAAATCTCGCGACGGCGACGCCATGCTGCCGCGCGCGCGCCGGACGCTGCCGTGGGCGGCGGCGAACGTCGCGTACAGCGACGCGACGCGAGCTTCAGCTTGAGAAAATCCTGCAGGCACAGCGGGCGCAGGCTGGAGTAGAGCAGGAAGGAGACGCGCATCACGTGCAATCACACTCCTCGTTAACGCGTTAACCTGCAAGTTCAGTCATAAGTTGTCCCGGTCAAAAAAGGGACTAAACAACGTGACGTTCGGGAGAGATCACCATCGTTTCAATTTGAAAAACGAATCGGAGCATCACTGCGACATATCCTGAGCTCCAGATCACAGGAATTAACTAGCAGTGCGTTCACACGCCTAGCGCGGTCAGTCATCAGACGGACAATGTCGGCCGGCTGGCCAAGTCCTCAATTCCTCGTGTTGCACTACCGAGAAAGGGAAACAAAAACAAAACAGATTAATCTCACACGCGCATATCAATCATGTCATGAGCTGAGCCGGCCGGGGAAAACCCATCCAATTTCAACTTTTCCACGAGCCGCCCGTAGGGTGTGTGACGGCGATCTTTCCGTGTAGCGTCTGACTAGTTGAGAAACTTTTGCCGACAGCAATGCTAGCTGCTGCGTGCCGCGGAGCCACAGCTACAGTAGTTGATCACGAGCCTGCTCCCCATACTACGGAAGTATAGCTTCGGCGTGTAGGAGCGGAGCGACGACCGCACAGCCGCGCGCCGGAGAACGAATCGCGATATGCCTCCGGACCAATGCAATCTCGCCATTAGCTTTCGCGCGCGATTTGCTTGCCCGGCAACACCAAGGCGCCGTGGGTGACTGGGTGATGGGCCCGTGCGCTGTCATACATCCTGCAGGCACAGGCGCGCAGCGTGTGCTACATGTTTATGTTAGTAGCGCGTTAACCTGCAGGTTCGGTCATAAGCAGTCCCGGTTAAAAAACGTGATGTTCAAGACATATCACCATCGTTCGAACGGGTCGCAGCATCACGGTGTTACTGTGTCAGCGTCGCCTTGCGAAACGTACCCTAAGCTCCTGGTCGTAGAAATTAACAAGCACTGGTTCATTCACACAGTCGAGTCATGAGGCGGGCGGGCGGGCCGCCCAGCCGAGTCCACTCGATACCACCGGGAGAAACCAAAAAGGCCGGCCGGTATGGCGGAGAAACTCATTCAATTTCAACTTTTCACGAACCGTGTTAGAATAACCTAGGAAGCCCGGATACAGAGATACGGATACGGATACGCGACACGACGATACCGTGATACGTCATTTTTTAAAAAACACCGATACAGAGATACATTGTCATATATAAACATATACACATAAAATATATTTATATT
>LAPY01002058.1:44775-60016 GCA_000970635.1 Eragrostis tef | reverse complement strand
CGGTGCCAGCCGCCGGCGCGGTGTCCGACTTGAGGCTCCGCCTGGGCATTCTGCTTCTTCTTTCTATCCCGGCAGTGGTGTTCGGACTATATCTAGATCCGAACGAGCACGACGACAAGTTGGGCACAGATGCTATCGCGGTGGTGCTATATATTCGCGACGGCTAACGGAACCAGCCATGCACGTCGCCGTCGCCGTCGGGCAACAGGCTCTGAAATGGTCTGATTGGTGCACCGTGCGTTGCATACGCAAATGATGAAAATGTGTCCGCCTTTTCCAGAAACAATACAAATATGTGGGAACCAACATGCATATAAACAAGTGGGTTGGTTAAATATAGCAGTTGCGAGCAATTGATGCAGTGACTTTTCAAGGAGCGTCTGTGTGAAGCCTCATTAAGAGTATTATATCATCTTCGCAACAAAAAAAAAAGCATATTGGAGCAACGGCAAATCTAACTCTAAAGGAAGAAGGGCCCGGCCCGGTTACCGGGTGCGATACTCTTCCAATTATTGGAGCAACGGCAAATCTCATTGGCCAGCGCATGTTGTAGACGCGCTGCTTGATCGAGTGAGTCTGGTGGTGCCAATCGCCAATGTGCGGTGGCATCACAGGGTAAAGATGGCGACCTTCTTTTCGTTCCCCAAAACAGTCGAAGCGTTAGCGCTAGGACACCTTAGAGCATCTCTAGAGAAGCCTAAAAATTTAGAGACATTTGCAAAACCGGATCTTTTTTCAATCTTAATTCTGAAAATGGACCTTTTTTCCGAATTTGCAAGAATGAACCTGTTTTTCAAACTTGAAGTGGCCGTTTGCCTCTCTTTTTCCCATCCGTTAGTTGATGACAGATTTTCGAAATAAAAAAATAAACAAAACTTGGGGGAAAAAAAAAGGAAAAGACCTTCGTGTCCCTTCGTCTACCTCCCATCGAGCAATCCATTCAGTCCACACCCGGTTCCCCATCTTCTTTTCCTCTTTGGTGACAGTACAGCGACCCCTAACCCCACGGCAGCGACGGCGGCTCGAGCGGCGTGCGGTGCGGCCGGGGCGGCCGTGCGGCGCGGCGTGGTGAGTGCGGATGCTTGGGCTCAGCCGGGCCGCCGTCAGGCGAGGCGCGGACGCCGGGCTCGTGAAGCATCCACAGCGACGCACTCCGGCATCCACGGAGGCGGGAGAGGAGAGGGAGGCGCCATGGCGTCTGTCTGACGTGAGGTTGAGGTCCCGCTGCTGTTTCTCCTTGGATACCTGCCGCTACTTGCCGAGCCGCTTGGCCGTGCGCCCAGGCACCTCGGCCGCGATCTTCTTCCAGTAGTTGACGTGCTTGCCTGCAGCCAGATCACCAGGCGGTGCTTGCTCCTCAGTGGGCTCCGCTTCCAAGCACCATCCATGCCCAAACAGAAGACATTTAAATAAATCGTTGCTCCATCTTGGTCAAATTTCAGTCGATATCGATATGTGATGCAAATTGTTGCTCCACTTTGGTCAAATTTCAATATGCTACCCAAATTTCATCAAAAATATGTTCAGATTTGAATTAATATAATGCATATTCTGCATTTCAGTTCATTTAAATAAATCTCAACTTTTAATTTATATGTGCGTGGTAGCCTCATGAGTTAATGTCAAAAACAAGGCCAGTTTTGCAAGTATAAAAATATAAAGGGCAATTTTGCAAAGGGCAACCGCGTCTTTTCACATGGGATTTAACACCGTTTAGAGTTTCTAACGGGAGAGGGGCAATACATTGTTTCAAGTTCAAAAAATAGGTCCATTCTTGTAAAGTCTGAAAAAGAGGTCGGTTTTCAGAATTGGCATCGAAAATGAGTCTGGTTTTGCAATTGTCCCAAAAATTTACCTCTAAAATTTTGTTTTCGAGCGCAACTAAAAAATTATTAAAGTCAAATTTTCTCTCCAACAGTAGTACCCAGCACTCCAGCAGTGGATTCAAAATCAACTACTCCTGATGTTCATCCCCTTCGTGCTCCATTCGGCACAACACCAGGCAGCAGCAGGTGCTCCATTCGCCACAAAACCAGGCCAAACATCAGCAGCAGCACCAATCTTAGACGAGCTCGGATGCCTTGCCAGTCGATGAAGCAAACTATTCCAATGACGCCTCTATAAGCGTTAATCGCATACTCACGCTACCTGGTACCTGTAAGACTTGGATATATCATGTAAAGCTGCAGCCAAAGGCACGTCCGGCGTTCCAACGTTGGCTCTGCCAGGAGCTACAACGCATTTCATTATAACACAGATCTACCGTTGGCCCACGTAATATTCCAAACGTTCTTTTGGTGCTATCTAAATTTCGCCCGTACACCCAGAGCAGTTCATGAGCAACAGAGACTGACAAATGATCGAGGAACAAGAACCGAGAACGAACTTGCATTCAAGTCCATGGATTGAGAATCAAAGCAGACCTGCGTTCCACCGCAGCTAAGATGAAAGAATCAGCCTTTCAGAAAGGGCACAAACTCTGGGCTTAGCAAATTAAACAGATCACAGGAAATGCAAGAGGAACAACGGCAAAGATATCGCCATCTTTAAAAGAAACTTCACATAAGCATCTTACTACATTCAGTAGCACGAAACATCTTACTACATTCAGTAGCATGAAACATAGCACTGAACAAAACAGTCCATACTTCAAAATTCTGCTAACAGCTTACTGGCTTCACTAGGCAAACAAATTGCTCACCGCCAGGTCTTTCACTTCTTTGCTTTCTTTGGTGCCCTGCAAAAATGGAAGATGGTAGATCAGTTAACATGATGAACCTACAGTTGCAACACTCAGAAAGGCAGTAATATGCTTACGCTGCAGTTTGAGCAGGAGCCGCCGCTGCAGGTGCAGCTGGTTCTCTTGGACCCTGTTCAAACCAAGAAAAGATCAGACTACAACCACAGATACAAAATAACAGTATGCATGCAGATAGCCTAGTTAAGTTGGAAACCTAATCTTAGTTGTCTTTAAATAGATAATTTCCCAATAGTAGTATGTAATCTAGTAAAGAAATATATACAATTCAACAATCTAAATCTGCCATACAAACAGGTAACTTCTAACAACATCATGAGGCTAATTCATTCCAAGAATACGAAAATATGATATCTCACCTGAGCAAGCCTCTCCTCCCTCCTGGCAATCTTTCTTTCACGGCTTGCCTTGCTCTTGGCGCGCTTAGCCTCAAACTGGTCAGAAAGCGTCTTCTCTCTGGCCTTCTCAGCCTTGGACTTGTGGATGCTTTCCATGAGCACACGCTTGTTCTTGAATGCATTACCCTTGACCTTCATGTACATGTCATGGTACATATGCTTGTCAATCTTCTTGGCTTCACGGTACTTGCGAAGCAAACGCCTGAGCACTCGCATCCTCCTCATCCACAGGACCTTGGTTGGAAGCCTAGCCTCCCTGGTACCCCTCCGTTTACCTGAGAACATAGAAAGTTAAGCATCGAGACTAGTGCATCCCAACACAAATTATCTGTAGCACAACAATTTACCATATCCAGAGTGGCGTCCCTTCTGCTTGGCCTCATGGGCTCTACGTGCCCGAGACCTGGAGTGGATCTTCTGGGGCTTCCTGATGATGAACCCATCCTTCACCAGCTTGCGGATGTTCTGGCCTGCAAGATCAAAATAATATGTAAGCAATCTTTATCACTCAGTACAGAAAAAGGTTATTAACATCAATAAAGTACAACTTGGGAATTGCAACCATGATACATGAACAATGTAGTCAAAACTCCCAGATACTTCTTGACACAACATGACAAAAACAAGAGTATCAAAGATGATCCATTTAACTGACAATTATTGAACAGACTCATTGTCGCCTATTCAGGGTTCTGATTCTGAACACAAAGCTTGGGAAAATTAATGGTGTCACACGTTAGCTATCAAAAGCAAATCCTATTATTTACTACAGCCCCATTACAAAGGACAAGGTTCAGGTAAGCCCTACGAACGGTTAGTAATTTTCATGATATACAATACGAAGTATAAAACCCAACGAATACAATTGACATGGACTAACAACTAGCCGTCTTGGTTATTTGATTCAAATGGTAGCTTTGATATGAACTTTTAAATTACAGACCACGAGCTACCAGAAAGACCTATACTACAACAGCGTAGAGAAGTAACAGAACACAACTGATCCCTTCGCTGGTTTAGATGACACATTTCAATCGACCGATTAAGGAAACTAAGGACACAGCCACTATCATTTCATAAGCTTTTCCCTCGAGAAAAAGAAATCACTCGTCATAATCTAAACAATCCAAGGACCTACACGTCTATTCTAGCCCGAGTCTACACGCACTGCCATAACAAAAGACAGCCGCAATCCAAAGCAAAACTCCCTAGGATCACCTCACGAACATGCTATGACCTGCAGCCTCCCGCAGATCAGCGACCATACCAGATCTAAGGGCGTCGCCACACCACGAGGTCGCGTCAAGCCTAGCAAGAGGGGAATGAAAGGGGACGGTAGAGGGTTCTCACGAGAGTTGGCCATGGAGATCTCGCTGACTTCATTGGGGTCGAGCCAGACCTTTCCCTTCCCGCACTTGAGCACGCTAGCGGCGAGCCGCTTCTGCAGCTTGAGGGTAACCATCTCCGCCGCCGGCGCCGGTGTCCCTCTCCTCCTCCTTTACCTGTGTTGCGTGTGTGGTGGAGGCGCCTCGGGGGCTCAAGGGTTGGGACGGGGCGGCGCGAGTGGCTTTTATAGTGGAGTGCTAGGGTTTCGCGAGAGTGCTGCTGGGCCTTCGGCTGCGTGATAGGCTGTGGGCTTTATGGTCCTATGGGCATGGCCCATCTGTGAGAATGGGTTACGGCCCTGGGTCCAATGTCCATCAAAGCGAGTGGTTACTACTTTTTCTTCTTTATTTTTTTTTCGGTGTCAAAAGATGACCGTCTCCCAGTGGCCTGCAGGGGATCCATTGTACGAGTAGAAGCGCGAAAAACAGAGCATTTGCTTTCCATAAGTCTAGACCGCGGACCGTGATGGATAGAACAAGGAAGCCGCAATGCGTGACAATGTGCCTAGGGGTTCGAACCATGGGTTCATGTGAAAGGGGTCTTGGCCTAGTGGTTAAGACACCCGAGTAACACTTTTGAGGTTCTGAGTTCGACTCCCGGTGGGAGCGAATTTTTTAGGATTTACCGGCATTATGCGTAAGTGGTAAGCGGAGTTTCCGTCGACAACGAGGTGCCTTTGGTGACTTCGGGAATCTCTAGATCTGTCGAGTGCTCAGTCCTTCGGAGGTGCTCATAGGGATAGAGTTTGCGTACGTGTGTTTATAGGGGTGAGTGTGCATACGTGTTATGAGCGTCTTGTACTGTGTAATTCTCAAAAAAAAAGTTACATGGGTTCATGGGTGTTCAGATAAACACCCATGAATTTTTGCAGGGAAATCATCATTAGGGTGTTATATGAGATATTTTCACTAATAACAAGGAGAGAGCATGGAATTTTGATGTAAAGATCATTTTCTAGCCAATGCACAACTTGTTGCACTTTGATATCACATTTTTTTATTCTGTAATTTTTTATAGAAAAAAATATGCTTTGGTGTGTCATTTCAATACCTTTGAACACACATACTAAAATTCCTGGCTCCGCCATTCAAACACCAATATTCTACAGTTAGGTGTCCTATTTGGTATAGATCCAGCTCTAAGATTCATGATGAATGTTAAGTGTTAAAAAAATTGACTTTGATTTATTTTTATATTCAAAATAAAGAAAAAAATTGGTTCAACCCCAAAAAAATAACACTCACACAATTCTAGTTCAGGTCGATATGAGAGGTTCTAAATATCCATGGATTTTTTAGAGCTACAATGCAGCAATAAGTTTATCAATTTTTCAAATAAGTTGTTTTTACAACAAGTAGAAGTTGTATCAAAAGAAGACCCATGGCACGATGTGCAACATTTGCACCAATGACCGCGTCGACAACTATTGAGAGGTTGCCCAACGGGAGTAGTGGTGGTGGATGGGGCTTTAGAGGGAAGGGAGGGATAAACCAACAACTATGAGAAGAAGGTTGGACGTGGAGAGAAACGTGCGGAGGGGTGGCATCTGAATAATGATTAATAACAAAATATAATTAATTAGGTTTCATTCTATACAAATATATCACTTTACCCATCCCAAATATAGATGCCTGCAAATTGTTTTTCAAGAGGAGAGCTCTAGATATCTTACACTGAGTTTTAATTTGAATAGTTTGAGTTTGCCGAGTTTAAGTTTGCCCTCCTCTGAACTAGAGCTGTTGAGTAATACATTTTTGTCGAAGAAAATTTTGAATTTTATTTAAAAGTTCAGTAAAAATCATAAAATGTGAAAACATTTTGCGCAGAAAATACCCTCGACGTGAAATATGGTTCCTGACCGGTAATAACAGATACCTTTGCAACAGAAATTATGCATTACATCGAATCTGTTGAACACTTGAATACCATGTATACTATTTTTTTTTAAACGAATACCATGTATACTATTAAATGAGAGGAACAGAGTAAACAGAGGAAATGCGACACCGCAGTTTCAACTACAGCTTTATTAGGACAACACTCTGATTGAAAAAAAAAACACCCCAGAGGTTCCAAATGCGCGACGGCATCTATCAGTGCTACTATATGCTTCAGCTGCAGGGCTCAAAAACTTCCAAGCAGCTTCTTGATGTCCTTCTGCAGAGATGCACAGAAGAGTTAGCGCTGCAAGAACAGAGGAGGAAACTCGACGAGCAGAGAGCACACAACGTGCGCCGCGGTTGGGAAGTCACCTGGATGCCGAGCGGATACGTGGTTGGCCCGTACCGCTCAGCGACGCGCCCCTGTTTGTCCACCAAGAACTTGGCGAAGTTCCACTTGATGTTGTCGCCGAAGGGCCCGGTCTTGCTGGACTTGAGAAACTTGTAGATGGGCGCAGCGTCATCGCCGTTGACATCGACCTTTACACAGAAGAGAAAGGTGGTGAAAATTTTTAACCCGTAGAGGACTGATCAGTGATCACTTGTTTCTTTCAGCTCGAACATTCAGAAGTCGCTCGTGCGCTCAGAAATTTACCTTGTCGAAAATTGGATACTTGGCCTTGAAGCGGGTGCATACAAACTCGACGATCTCCTCGTTGGTGCCAGGTTCTTGGCCACCGAACTGGTTGCATGGGAAAGCAAGGATCTCAAAACCTGGAGACACATGGATCAAATGGGCAACAACAACATCAGGGGGCTATGAATCATGATCCAACTAATCTGCATTAGTAACGGACTAACGGGCCATACAATCAAAAGAGATAATCAATAGTTCAAACAAAACTCACCCTGGTCCTTGTACATCTCGTACAGTTGGCCTAGCTCCGTGTAGTTGGAATTGGTCAAGCCACTGTAATGGTTAAAGAGAAATAATTTCCTCAATCACATTTCGAAAAAATTGTAGTACCTTCTGCTGAACAGAAGCAGCCGGAAATGCATACTACTACAACGCTCAGTCAAAGTGGACATAGCACTTAATACGGACAATTTCGGAACCCAATTAGTATGAGGGGAAAGATGACTCTGGTAGAGGGAGCAGCGTAAACAAATACCACTGAGATGCGACATTGACGATCAGGAGAACCTTCCCCTTGTAGGCGCTCAGGCTCACATCTTTGCCACTTGCATCCTGCACGCAACGGAAACAACAAAAAATTTCAGCTTCACGGTCAACAAACAGCATGACGATACAGCACATTGGCAACCTCCGGATACTTGGGAGAAGAAGCCTTGGTGCATCTTCGAAAGGAGGGAATTGAACTGGGGTGCTGGAGCATAGAGGCGGACCTGGACGGTGAAGTCGTGGACGGTGGCAGCAGCCATGCTGTAGTGCTGATCAAATAGCTCGGAGCAGGGTGGTCGGCTGGTGGCTTCAGCGGCACGGCACGGAGTGAGGAAGGTAGAGGAGAATGGAGACAAGAGACAGTGGTGGAAGCTAGGCGAGAAGGCATCGGGCGTGCGCGGGCGCCATTTATAGCGGAGACGGAAGCCCCCTGCGCGCCGGCTGCGAGCCAGAGACTGCGGCAGCTGCTACCTGCGACGCGCTTGGCTGGCTTCCAATTGAGCGTGACGCGGTGCGGCCGTGTTTGCCTGCCAGCCGGTGCGGCGATTCAGGGGGCGAAAGTTTCTTGATCCGTACAAGGAGATGGAACGCTGGAAAGCGGCGCGGTAGGAGCATAAACCCCGCATCTTCCTTCCGGTTAGCATTGTAGTCCACGCCTGCAGCTAATTTAGGCATCAGTTTATTATTTCCATCCCTACATGTACACTATAGAATTCGACGCACGGTAAGGAATCAAGGATCACACGATGAGTAGCTTCCATTGGCAACAGGCCAGTAATCGCTGGAATATCATAACTGGAAGAAACATCAGCGAAAGTTTTGTATGTCCCGGAAGGTACATGAGAAGAAATGAAAGTCTAAGATGTTTGGATGAAAACCAATCGTCCTGCAAAGGGGAACTCTACGTACGACTTGCTCGGTAGACTAGCGCCCGAATGCAATAGATCAACGGACGTCTTGAATTTAAGCACAGAACTTTTGATTGCTAAACCGTATGAAACGTTGGGTCGGATGCGTAGTAACGTTCACAAATCCCACAAAATAGATCAAGAGCCTTTTATTTTTGGCGATGGGCAGGTTCTTCCAATCCAACAAATCCTTTCTCAAGTGAGCCATATACAATCAAAATGTTTATAATTTCCATAACGATCTGAACGCTTATGTAGATATTTGCAGTCTTGCATGAAACACTTTTGTCAACAAGATTTCCATATCAACCCAAAACAGTTTTGTAACATTATTAGGAAAAGCTTAGTGATTGAGTTTGTAAAACGTTACAGGTAAAAAAACAAAAGGTAACCCATTAATTTCTAGAAGCAATGAGAGATACAGACAAATAAAAAAATTAAAATAAGAAAGAAAACTAGCATTCGTGCATCTTGCTTCTTTCACTAGCTCTCCAAAAACTATCCACGCACATCGTAGATATTACTTATTACATAAAGCTTGCCATCCAAGGAACAAAAATGTTGGTTTGGTGATGTCCAGGAAATGAAAGACATCTCAATTAATCAAAGGTATCTACGGTTTTAACAGGAAAACATTTTGTTTTCTCATGAACCACCAGCAGTGCAATATCATTTCTAAATGGGTGATGAACATAATATGAAATTCAATATGACTTATTTACTGATGGACTAGAATTATGAAGTTTGGCATCATAGGCCACCACAGGAACTTGGATGTAGCAACCTGAATGCTTCCAAGAATAATAGCTAGCAAGATGTTATCAATCAGAAGGGCCAATCATTTTCTCTGGGACAACAAGTTCATGAAATTCTTGTTCCGTTAACATTCCAAGGTCCAATGCAGCTCTCTGGAAAATTAGAAGGGAAAGAAAGTTTAATGCAGCAGACCATGGAAAAGTATAAAGCATACATATTAGACATAAATTACAATTTTCATGATGACATGATAACATGAACATATGGCCCAAGATTAAACAGTTCTGGTGACCAAGACAATAAAGTTACTGATGTAAAAGAACAATGAGCAGGGTCAAAACAAACAGAAATAAAGCAACAATCACCTTCAATGTGGTTCCTTCTTTGTGGGCTTTCTTAGCAATAGCTGCAGCATTGTCATAGCCAGTTTTCTGCATTCATTAAAGAATTAAGCATGGCTTGCATATCTACACAAATAAAACATAAGGAATTAATGTAAAATGGTATTTTACTTACCGGGTTCAAAGCCGTCACCAACATCAGGGACTGGGAAAAAAACAGAGACATTAGTAATAGACCATCTACAAAAATTGCGTGCGAGTGTCTAAGTAGTGTCGAACAGATAGTTACCTCATGCAGTAGTTGTGAAATTCTCTCACGGTTTGCTTGGATACCACTGACACAGTTTTTCTCGAAGGAAACAGATGCATCCCCTAACAATCTCAATGACTGTTGAATAAATGAATGAAGAACTGCGTTAAGTTTTACCATGCTTGCAGTGACAGAAAACGAGATTGAAAGTTACCAACTCACACTGTGCAAATGTACTCAAATCTACAAGTGGACCTATGGCAGTCACTCAAGAAAAAAGGAATATAAATCTAACAGTTGATAAGCAGAATTCATACTCGAAGCAATCCGGCTGCAATCATTGGCTTAAAAACATTTAGTTCAAAATGCCCATTCGAACCACCAACCGTAACACCGACGTGATTACCCATGACCTGCAATGCAAAAAGTTCAAATTTCAGATAAAGGAAGAAGTGGGTCGCATGTGCTAGAGTGGACAATGCATATATAAAGAGTACAGACAAAACAAAATGTAGTTCGGTAGCTCCCTCCCTCCCTCTCTCTCTCTCTCTCTCTCTCTCTCTCCCTCCCTCTCTCCCTCTCTCTCTCCCTCACTCCCAACCCAAGATATAAGCAGTAGCAGTGTCAATCAAAAGCATAAATCAAACAAGCAAACCTTAAGCAGTTAGGATTATCAAAAACTGAAAACAATATGGTGTGTTTTGTACCTGAGCACAAACCATGGTCAGAGCCTCACACTGGGTAGGGTTGACTTTTCCCTGAAGATTAAATGGAACATTGATGATGATATTTTCATCTATTTTCATCATAACTGCATTGAAACTACCAAATCATAATAGCAACAGTCTGCTTACAGGCATAATGCTGCTTCCAGGCTCATTTTCTGGAAGGATAAGTTCACCAAGTCCACATCGGGGGCCACTGTAATTGTGTTGGAAAAGTTAATTCCAGGTTCCAGAATACTAGAAAATTTTGTCATTAAGAACATAGTATTGGAATAACAACCTCCCGAGCAAGCGTATGTCGTTTGCTATTTTCATAAGAGATGCAGAAATTGTGTTTACAGCACCACTGCTCTCAACAAAAGCATCATGCGCTGCCTACTTAAAAAAAAGGGGGGAAAGAGAACTGATGAGAGCATAGAAAGGATGAAATAATAGAAGTTAGACCAAAGGTAACAACAATAAGAAAAAAGAAAGGTGAGAGAATGCAATTGCAATAAAATCATATTATGCCTTCATTGATGAAAATGTGTGAATCCTACAAACCATAACCAACAATACATAATTACTAACCAAGGCTTCAAACTTGTTCTCAGCTGTCACAAAAGGTAGATCTGTTTCCTCAGCCACTGCAGCAGCAATTTTGACATCAAATCTGAAAAGATAGATACAAACATTCAAAATGAGAAATAGCATGAACAAAGATCTTGACTAATGCAAGGAGCATACTGTTAGTTTTCATAACACATGGCAATGATTAACCACAAACAAGAAAATCATTTCAAATTTCAGTACAACACCCAAATCTTTATGCCTTGTTACTTTTAAGCCAGAAATAACATATATTGTTTGTCAATGAAATAAAGAGGCACTTTAAACTAGATAGTAGCGATACCAGTTAAGAACAATCTGAATTTGGACCATAACACTTCTGATGACAGGGTTACATGAGTTTTCTTCTCAAAGACACAAGTTTGTTACAAATAATAAGAAACAGTTACAAAAGAAAATATAGAAAAAAAATGTTCATAGTAAAATGAAAGCAAATGTCTCCAAAATAAATTTGAAAATTACCCTTTTTTAGTGTTCAAGCCAGTTCCAACTGCAGTTCCACCTTGAGCAAGCTGTCCATGAAGGAAAATGATCAATAAGTGTTCATTTATTCATTCATTTGGGAATAAAATAAATAACAACCTCCCGAGCAAGCGTATGTCGTTTGCTATTTTCATAAGAGATGCAGAAATTGTGTTTACAGCACCACTGCTCTCTACAAAAGCATCATGCGCTGCCTACTTAAAAAAAGGGGGGAAAGAGAACTGATGAGAGCATAGAAAGGATGAAATAATAGAAGTTAGACCAAAGGTAACAACAATAAGAAAAAAGAAAGGTGAGAGAATGCAATTGCAATAAAATCATATTATGCCTTCATTGATGAAAATGTGTGAATCCTACAAACCATAACCAACAATACATAATTACTAACCAAGGCTTCAAACTTGTTCTCAGCTGTCACAAAAGGTAGATCTGTTTCCTCAGCTACTGCAGCAGCAATTTTGACATCAAATCTGAAAAGATAGATACAAACATTCAAAATGAGAAATAGCATGAACAAAGATCTTGACTAATGCAAGGAGTACTGTTAGTTTTCATAACACATTGTAATGATTAGCCACAAACAAGAAAATCATTTCAAATTTCAGTACCACACCCAAATCTTCATGCCTCGTTACTTTTAAACCAGAAATAACATATATTGTTTGTCAATGAAATAAAGAGAAACTTTAAACTAGATAGTAGTGATACCAGTTAAGAACAATCTGAATTTGGACCATAAAACTTTTGATGACAGGGTTACATCAGTTTTCTTCTCAAAGACACAAGTTTGTTACAAAAGAAAATATAGAAAAAAAAATGTTCATAGTAAAATGTAAGCAAATGTCTCCAAAACAAATTGGAAAATTACCCTTTCTTAGTGTTCAAGCCAGTTCCAACTGCAGTTCCACCTTGAGCAAGCTGTCCATGAAGGAAAATGGTCAGTAAGTGTTCATTTATTCATTCATTTGGGAATAAAATAATCCAAATAATCTATGTTACCTGGTACATCCGTGGTAATGTACAACTAATTCTGTCAATTCCATATTTGACCTGAAAGTGAAAACTATCCATCAGTCTATCTGTCAATCTTAAGTGCATGGTGCAAGACAATAAAACACTGGATGCTGGAACAAACCCTACCTGCGTAGCATAACCACTGAACTCTTGGCCAAGAGTCAATGGGGTGGCATCTTGAGTATGTGTACGTCCAATTTTAATTATGTCTTGAAACTCAACAGACTGTAAAGCCAGGTCCGAAAATCATGTTAGAACAGTATGTTTACCATACAGCATATGAACAAATAAACTGTGTCATCTGGTGACTCTTCTTGAGAACCAAAAATAATATTCCAGGAAAACCTACATTCAAGTCAGCTGAATGTCAAAATACATGCTCTGTGGGGGTTTGTTTTACCAGTTGAACCAAGCATGATGTGTAATATTATCAGTCAATTTGCAGATTAATACTTATGCATCCTCTTTTTTGTAAGAAAATAATGTACTGTAAGTACCAACGCCGTAAGGTAACAGCTAAGTTAATTTAATGAATCTCAACTTACAACAGAAGCTCAATCCATCCACAACTTTACTTTATCAATCAATTTAAGAGTAATATAACAACCTATGTATATGGGAATTAAGACAACCTAAAAGGTAAAGTGCATCAGAGATTTAAAAAAAACAGAAGGATAGAAATTGATGGCAGAGCAAAACATGGACAGCTGCAAATTTAAAAACAAAACAAAACAAAGGACCAAGGGAAGAAAAACTTCATCAATATTTCCTCTAAGGTGCTCTAGTGGGCTGCTACAGCACTTATAAAGAGTTAGCAGCTACTATGCAGTACTAGACTGTCTTCTAAACTTCTAATGTTTAGCATGAACCCTGGTTCCAATCAACTGGTACAAATTGCGCAGTATAATGGTTCAGATAAGATAAGGGGGAACTTAAAGGAAAATATGATTTAGGAAGCGGGTTACTACATATTGGAACTAAGTCGATAGGTCAAAAGAGATCATAATATACATGAAAGTTCCCATGGAAACCTGGTTCCAATCAACTGGTACAGATGCACAGTATAACGGTTCAGATTGGAACTTGAAGGAAACCGAGATTTAGGAAGCCGGTTACTAAATATTGAAACTAAGTCGATAGGTAAAATAGATCGTAATAAGCATGACTCAAAAGTTCCCATGAAAGCAAACATTAAATAATACCTTTGAATGAAGTGATTTATGCAACTGCTCCAAACTCGGGATAAACCTTGAATTGATCTCTGTAGCTGCTGCTATGTGCATAACCTGGGAATGTCAATTGCATAAACAATGGCATCTGCAGAGGTAAGAGTGTAAAACAGTGATTGAACAAATAGTAAAAACTTACAGTGGGAAATGTATCATTCGAGGATTGTGACCTATTCACATGATCATTAGGGTGTACAAACTTCCCACCACGCTTATGCCCAAGAATCTCAGCTGCTCTATTTGCAATTACCTAAATTGGAAAGCAGATAGTAAAACACAGCAGACAAAGATAAAAATTAATTCACAACACTGTTCACATAATAATTAGCTAACGGGTAACAAGATGATGTGTGGAATGCAACCAACCAACAGATTAAAAAACAGATAGGCTTAGCCATCCAACAGTTTGGGCAGTATGAACATCATTAACTAAGTCACATTTTGGCTGAGGTTATTGCTCTAAACAAAAGCATTAGTAATTTAATATTGGCATGTTAAATGCAAGATTTAGCATGAATGTACTGCATGCATGAGACATGAACCTCGTTGGCATTCATGTTGCTTTGTGTGCCACTGCCAGTTTGCCAGATAACAAGTGGGAAGTGATCATCCAACTTTCCCTCTGCGACCTCCTCAGCTGCCTGCATTATTGCCTTCCCTATTGTTGGGTCAAGGCCATACTCCATATTCACCTTCAAACATCAAATATAACGTTATCCATACATACATAATGATACTTAAAGCGTCATACCACGCCCCTGAGTGAAATGTTGGAAGTATGTAGAAATGTTCAAACTGCGCACATGGTTTCTAATTGTCATCAACAGTGCAATCTCAAACCGGCTAAAGAATATGAGTATTCGATTAACTGATACACAAAATTAGCATGAAGCTTGAAACCTAACAGTATAAAAGCATTGTTTGGTGCTATTTGATCTCTAGAAACAATGCAGCTGTCGTAAAGCTAGCTGACATTTGTAGCAGGGAACATATACTTGTTTCAAAGAAAACAGGATAAAGGCAAAATGGTGATCATCTACTCTAAACTAAAATCATAGCCACCCAATTGTTTACACAATTGCAAGCTCGCAGTGCCCTTGTAGGACAAGCAACCAAACCTATCCATCAGCAGAAACTAAAAAACAGTCTGGCGTTATACCTTAGCGGCGCACTTTTTGAGCACGCCAAATGCGCGGATTATGGGCACGGGCATCCGCTCGCGCTCCCCACCAATGTCGAAGTTCTGCAGCGACCTCTGCGTCTGCGCGCCCCAGAGCCTGCCCAACAAAACAGAACACAACAACCGCCGTCGTCAGATCAC